>CM071836.1:24863493-25163493 GCA_036507285.1 Trichosanthes cucumerina | reverse complement strand
GGTCTTTTGGCGGTGTTCGAGGATCTGTTCGTAGAGAAGAGGGGCTCGTAGACGACGAGGAACCATGTGAAGAATTAGTCTTCAAAGGTAATCATCTAATTCGTTTATGCTTTCAATATGTATGCTTAGCTTAGATTTTCTGTTTTGAGTATTTCTATGTCACACAATTGAGAGCAAAGGCGATCATTCGCTTCCGCACGGGATTCAATTCCCTTCACACAATCCCCTAAAAAATAACTACAATACATATGGACTTGCTATACAACCCCACCAACGTACAAAATATCAAACTTGTAGGGTTTTGGCAGACTATGGCAGGATTTCAAGCAAGGAGCTCGATCTTTACCTGAAAAGTTTGAAAACATTGAAAGGATAAGCTATAAAGCTCAGTGAGTGACTAAGTTTAAAACCATTAACTCGCAAATCATGTCACCTGATAATCTATGAGCATAAGCATCTGTAATCAGGCGTTAAATATAAACATGTAATCACAATAGCTTTTTCAGAAATCCAGCAAGTATGACATTAAAATCTTGCAAGGCATATCAAGAATATTATCCATTTAAAAACTATGACAATCTACGTTGTGTAGGGCACGCCCAGTACAACCAACGTTCACTCTACGATGTAGTGGGGCCCGCCCAACACTCTCATAGTCTTTGTCGTAGTGAGGACTGCCCAACACTCACGACAGCATTGTTGTCACGGATTACACTCAACGTTGACAATAGAAAGTAACCTGTGTGCACACGGTACTATACAAACTCGGGCTCAATATCTCAGTCATTAACTCATTCGAGTCTCAGAAAAACATATGAAAATACTTGAACATGCCTGCTTATCTCTTATTTTCCATACAACTCAAACTTACTCAGCTTGTTCGTGAAAATTGGAAATCTTTAAACAATACTTGCTAGTACATGCTTGCTTGAAATTATAAACATTTTCTCTAAACTTCAGAAAATGAATAGACATATGCTCACATGTAAATTTCATTGGGAAAATATAAGCTCACAACGAGCAATTGAAATCATTTCTAGGAAACCATGTATGTTCATAAGTATGTGTTCAGAAGAAAACATAAAGCACTTAAATTAGTTCATTCTTAGGAAAGTCTTATATTTCATAAGCATAAATTCAAGCATAGAAATCGTTTCCAAAATTCGTTTTGTCACTCACAACGTTAGAACTAGATCCTTGGCTCGTATACTTACCTATTTCCTCTTAGTCTGTCAAATAAACCAAAACCAAGCATTAGAACTTCGAACTCATGAATTTCAAGCTTAGGATTGCCAAACCATTCTATCTATTTTCCAGCATTCTCCGATTTCATACCATGACTTCACATACTCATAACGTATTCATTACTTGGCCAAAAATGATGTAATTTATACTAAACTCTTACTTTGTGAACCCTATAAAACTTAACTGAAGAAACGAAATTGAAATTCTCAAAGGATGCGTCCGTAAATACCTCGAAAGCCACTTCTCCCAAACTAAGTTTCTGAAACTTCCAAAATCGGTTTTCTGTTGCACCCTGAACTTGACCTAAATTTTAAAGTAACTTCCAATCATTTTCAACTCACGACTCCTTCATGAAATTTATAGGAAATTAAATAAGTTTTCCAACTCTACCTAATACAGCTTCTGATTCGAATTCTACAGATCACCACGTCTCAAAACAAGAGGTTTCTCAGATTTGACAGCAAATTCTCTCCTCTGACTTCCCTTTCACAAATCAGTAACTTAAAGTCAGCATTTTCTCGAGCTTCCTTCACAAAATTTGTTCAAACATGGGTTAACTTTCAAGAAAAGAAAACTTCACCTCTTACCTCTTCTTGTGGAGCTCAAAAAGATCCAAATATCAGAACTAGGCAGAGTTGATCATAAAGCTTGCCATGGAACTTGTATTGAGTTTTCTCCCTTTCTCTTTAACTTCAAACTCTAGTAACTTTCTCTCTTCTTCCTCCTTCAACCCTCTTCCACGAAAGCTCTGGTTTTTGTTTGTAAATGAGAACTAAATGGGAAAATGGGTTAAAAATGGGAGTTAGGCGGTGGTGGGGCTTCCATTATCCCTATTTCCTTTTTCTTTTTTTTTCCACATTTCTTTTAAAAGCAAAACAAACCAACCATATTACACATTTCCTTTTTTTCTTCCTTCTTTTTTTATCTCTTGGTTTGTTTTTTTGTTTTTTTTTTTTTTTTTTTTTTAAGCGAATTTCAAGGAGATATTTCGGGTTTACAACTTACCTCCCTCTTAAGAAATTTCGTCCTTGAAATCTAGTAGTCCTTAGGTGAAGAGTGTCGGGTAACTCTTCCTCATTTGGTCCTCTAACTTCTAGGTTGCCTCCTCCACTCAGTGATGTCTCCAACGAACCTTCACGAGTGGGATCGTCTTGTTTCTCAAAACTTGTTCTTTTCTGTCGAGGATTTGAACTGCATCCTCTATGTAACTCAAGTCTTCTTTCAGCTCAACTGGTTGCACTTGCAACACATGTGTCGGATCTGGAATATACTTCCTAAGCATGGACACATGAAAAACATCATGTACTCGAGATAGTTCTGCTAGCTAATAGCACACAAAATGTGTTATCCTTAGGCTTAATAATTGCTAGTTTTATAATTATTTCAGGGCTTTTACATGTTTAAATCACTCAATTTCAGGTTAAGAGCTTAAACAGAGCTATTGGAGACAATTTGGATCACTCGGAATCGAAACGAGGCTATTTGGAGCTAAAAATAATACCAATTGGAAGAAAGAGGATCAATTCAAGCATGATGACCCGAAGTAATGGCGTTGCAACGCTGTCCATAGCATTGCAACGCCAAGCGTGTTGTTTAAAGGAGTTGAAGAACACTCTGGAAATAAGCGTTACAACGCCGCTTTGCAAGATCGCATGGCTGTTGGGATTTATGCCCTAAACTTGTGTAATTTTGATCAATTAAATAAAGTGTTATTTGTTTTGATAAGATTACAGTCTTGCTTGTATAAATCCAATAAACTAAGCTCCAAGGTTATAAACATTTATCTTGAAATCAGTGTAGTAGACACTATTTGGGTTGAGTTCAAGATTATAACCTAAATAGTCTATGGTATAAGAATAAGGTTGGAAACCTCATTCTCGTAACACCATGGATGCGGCCCACTTTGTAATTAGTACAAATGAGGTAATCCAACTCATTCATGTAGTTGACATGCGAGTGGGGCATCCTATATGAAGAGTTCATACAAGATTTGGATCATGAAATTATTAGTCTAGCTTAAAAAGTATAACACCGTTAATGAGGATAAGACTAGTAATTTATAGATGGTCATTAGTGACTCGACTGAATCTGAACAAGTTAAGAACTCACCGCTTATAGGGGTTTGTCCTTAGACTAGTATGGATGAGATTGGCACAGCCAGGCTCAATAAGTCTACCTTCTCGTGACGTAACCTCGTAGGTAGTGGAAACTTAAGCTGTGCAAGATGGAATTCACTCATTCCTCTCTTCGAGAAATTAGATAGGTTGTTCTCTTAAGAGGCCGACTCAGTCTTAAACAACGGGGCCCCGCCTCTATGAGGGGTTTGAGTCTAAGGTGGGACCTTAGACTTGTTGTTCATTAGAGGATCGGTGGTGCTTAAGGAGCAAAGAGGTAATCACGAGGGGTAAAGCGGTAATTTGACCTAATTGTGATTACGAACAACCGTGAAGGGTCGACTTATGGGTAATGACTATATTAGTGGGCACAATAATATCTACGATTGAGAGAGTGCAAACTACAAGTCTATAGTGGAGTTACTTGTAGTTAATGAATATTGATTAAGCTGGATCAAAGAGTTTGATCGATTAATCTCACATCATTGGAGCTCATGATCTGTAGGTCCATTAGATCCCCTGTCCTACCAACATGGTAATATTAAGGGTATAAAGTTAGGAGTGAAATTGAAGTGTTCAATTTCATACATGAGGAGTTATATCAATTATATATGATATAATTGATATAATATATAGTTTTAAATTTAATTAGATTCATATATAAACTATACACTAAAAAGAGATTAATGAGGGTAGGATGGTCATTTCCATCCTATTTCCCTATAGATATGGTTGCATGAGATGCAACTAGGTGAAGTGATTTTGGAAATCATTCTAACCTATTCCTAGCCTATTTGTTGTTGTTCGAAAGGTTCCAAGACAACAAATCATCTCTCTCACAAAATACCTCACATCTCCTAAAGGGAACCCACCTTCCTCCCTCACCTAGAGAACAACGGAGAAGATCCGGTGGTCGTGTCTTCGCACGTTGGAGTTCACATTCTTTGAGATCGTGATCATGAAGAGAGGAGGAGCACTTGAAGAAAGGTTCTGCAAAGGTAAATTCTTGCTATCAAACTCTTATTTTATGCTTAATCTTTGTTATATATTCTTGAATTAATCGTTGTAACTAAATCAAGAGCGCGCGATTCGCAATCGCTTCCGCTGCGGGGACTTCGATTCCCTTCAACAACGCTATCTCGATAGGAAGGCACACATGAAAGACCGCACAACGGGCATTGCAACGCTGCCTTGCATTGTCGCAACGCCACTTCGATAAGAGGCGCGCGCGTTAGGGTAGCGGCGTTGCAGCCGCGCTCTCAGCGTTGCAACGCCATCGAGATATTCCATATATGACCAGCTGCCTAGGATACAGCGTTTGCAACGCTGCACCGATTGAGCCTATAAATATTTCCTTATGTTTTCATTACAAGGGGAGTCGAATTTTCTAGATTCTTGCCCTATTTTCGAAATACACTTTGTAAGAAGAGAGAAAAGAGTGTTCTTAAGAGCCAAAGCATCCGTGGAGGTTCGAGATCGAGTACGGAAGCTCGGAGACGAAGGACCGGCATCGACACATAAGTTTGATTTTCTTTTCTTTCAATTTGTAATAGTGTTCTAAGACGTTTTCTACTTGTTTAGCTTTGTTTTCATGTGATTTAGAGTAGCTAGACATTGTAGTTAGGATTTGATTTACTTGTTAAGACTTTCTTACCATGAATTGAAGCATGTTTTGTTCTTATTTTTGGCAATTCGTTCTTAATTCTTAATTTGTTGGTTTATTTGGACTCGAGAGATAAAGCTTGAATTAGAGCAAAATTGTCAAAACCCTTAGAAATCTGGCATGAGAATGACCTAGAAATCTTAGGGAAACACATAAAGAAGTTGCTTAATGCCATGCATGTCGTAGGTTCATATGGAGACTATGGAGTTTATTGCATGTGTGAGGCTCACTAAGAATCGAGAGGTTTTCTTCAGTATTTTACTTTTTGTTTATAAATTCATTTCATTGGTTCATTGCATGTGTTAGTTAAGTCATTAACTTGTATAATCACTTTCCTCAAATCTATCAATTCGTGTCTCCACATGCCAGTCTGTTGTTTGTCTTTATTTTCAATCACTTATCCATGTTTTGTTGTTTTAGCTAAAATTGAGAATTAGTATCTTAGTAATTAATTAATCTAGAAACCCATTCCCGAGGACGATACTTGGACTCATAAATCACTATACTAAAACTTGACTCGTACACTGCGGTATTGAATATTCATAAATATTACGCAACACTAGCAACTCAAGTCTGTAGGCTGTTGGCCCAACTCGTTTTGTTACCTGATAAGGACCAATATATCTAGGACTCAGCTTACCTTTCCTGTCAAAACAAAGGGCACCTCTCCACGGAGATAACTTCAAGAAAACTTGATCTCCGACTTGGAATTCTAAGTCTTTTTGTCACTTATCTGCGTAACTCTTCTGACGATCTTGAGCTATTTTCAGATTCTCTCTAATCATCTTAATATTGTCCGTCGTAACTTGTACCAACTCAGGACCGATTAGCTTCCACTCTCCCACTTTGTTCCAACACACGGGAGTTCTACATGGTCTTCCATACAGAGCCTCAAACAGTGTCATGTCGATACTAGACTGATAGTTGTTATTATAAGCGAACTCCATAAGTGATAAATGGGTATCCCAACTTCCCTTAAACTGAAGGACATATGCTCTCAACATGTCCTCTAAGGTCTGAATGGTTCTCTCGGATTGACCATATGTCTGAGGATGGAACATTGTACTGAAATTCAGCCTTGTCCCCATAGCTCTTTGTAATATAGGCCAAAACTTAGATGTAAATCTCGGATCCCTATCTGAAACTATGGACACTGGCACTCCGTATTGACTCACAATCCTGTCGACGTATAGCTTAACAAGTTGATCAAGTGTAGACGTCACTTTAATCGGAATAAATCGTGTTGTCTTAGTGCGTCTATCCACTATTACCCAAATACCATCATGTATACTAGAAGTACGTGGTAATTCAAACAGAAAATCCGTAGTGATATGCTCTCATTTCCACTCTTGCACTGGAAGTGGATTAAGGAGTCCCTCTGGCCTCTGTCTAACTGGTTTAACCTGTTGGCATATCAAATATCTATCAACATAACTAGCTATCTCCCGCTTCATCCCAGGTCACCAATATGCCCCCTTCAAAGTTTTGTACATCTTGGTGCTTCTTGGATGCATAACGTAAGCTGAACTATGAACTTCCTCTAGTATAGCATCTTTAAGCTCACTAATACTCGGAACGCATAGTCTTCCCTGCTTAACTATGGCTCCGTATGTTCTCATTTTAAATTCTGCCTCTGGGCCCTGTTTGGACTTTCCAAACATCTTCTGCAAGTTACTATCCTCTAGTTGTCTTCTCACAATCTCTATTACGAGCGAAGACCTGACCTGAAATTGAGCTAAAAAGACACCATGAATTCTCTGCAGTCACAACCGCCTTAGAATCCCTTAGCGCACTTAAAAAGGTTTCTTGAATACCACACAAGGCATCCCTAGGAAGTCTCGACTTCCTACTTAATGCATTTGTTATTACGTTCGCCTTACCTGGATGGTATTCTATAGTACAATCATAATCTTTAATCAGTTCTAGCCATTGTTTTTGTCTCATATTCAACTCTTTCTGATCAAAGATATATTTTAGACTCTTATGATATGTGAAAACGTGACACCTCTCACCGAACAAATAATGCCTCCAGATCTTCAATGCTAAAACAACTGCTTCTAGTTTAAGATCATGGATAGGGAAACTACCTTGACGCATAAGCTATTACCTTTCCTTCTTGTATGAGCACACACCCTAATCGTTGCCTCGAAGCGTCACAGTAAATCACATACTCTTTCTCCATTATAGGAAGTGCTAGAGTAGTTGTTGTCATTAATCTCTTTTTCAGTTCCTGAAAACTTTATTCACACTTATTTGACCACTCAAACTTAGCATTCTTCCTTGTCAATGTTGTTAAGGGTAATGCTAACTGTGAGAAATCCTCAACAAACCGTCTGTAATATCCTGCCAAGCCTAGGAAACTATGTACCTCTGTCGCACTAGCTGGTCTCTCCTTGTTGACCACAGCTTCCACCTTCTGCAGATCCACACTAACTCCATTTTTTGAAACAACATGCCTAAAAACGCTATCTGATTCAACCAAAACTCACATTTGTTGAATTTAGCGTAAAACTACTTCTCACGTAGTGTTTGTAGAATAATCCTCAGATGTTTCTCATGGGCTTCCCTGTCAATTGAGTAAACTAGTATGTCATCAATGAACACTATCACAAACTAATCCAAATACTGATAGAAAATCATGTTCATGAGGTCCATGAAAACTATTGGTGCATTTGTTAAACCGAATGGCATTGCTAAAAACTCATAATGCATGTACCTCGTTCTGAACGTTGTCTTAGGAATATCTGATTTCCTAACTTAGGAATATCTAATTCCCTAACCTTTAACTGATGGTATCCTGATCTTAAATCAATCTTAGAGAATACTGATGCTCCCCTTAAATGGTCAAACAAGTCATCTATACGTGGTAAAAGATACTTGTTACGTATCGTGACCTTATTTAACTGTCTATAATCAATGTATAATCTTAGCGTACCATCTTTCTTCTTTACGAATAACACTAGAGCTCCCTAAGGCGATACACTAGGTCTAATGTATCCGTTATCTGAAGGAAATGAAAATCTCGTGCAGCGGAAGACGATTGAATCGTCGGTGTATCAATTACGCAAACCGTCTTTGTTAAAATTGATCTAAAACATAGATCTAGGCTAAACATTGATAACTCACCATAAGTGAGTTATTTTACTAAATTTTAGTGTTTAATCTACTTGAATTGCATCTAATTTAGTGATCCTCATGTTATTTTATCCTAAATTATGTGTGTTAGCTTTAAAATCTTGAATTTAAGCATTAGGTGCAAAAAGAATTAATTTTGATGTTTTTGTGCTTTAATTTAAGAAATTTTGGAAAATAAGCTAACAGTTAATTGAAGACCAAAATTTGAGATTTTTCTTAACTCCAAAAATCCTTGCGTGTTTTGATTTATAATTGACTTCATATATTTATTTGGGATTTTTACACATGTGTGGGAGATTATAAAAATTACAAGAGTCCTAAGGGCATTTTAGATATCTTACCCGAAAGGTAAGATGGTCTTTCTACCCTAAGGGCATTTTTGTAATTTGTGGAATTAGAAGCAACATCATCTTATATAAGGAGGCTAGGGTTCAAGTGCAAAAGGGGAGTGGGAGTTGCCACAAAAGGGGAAGAGAGCGAGAGAGAAGGGGCCATTGCTACAACAAAGGTGTGCGTTGAAGAAGGTGTCATTGTTGTAGCAATCGTGCGATTGAGGAAAAAATCAAAGCTTGAAGGTGTCATTGTTGTAGCAAAAATCGTGCAACTCGGTTTTTCACAGACGACAGTCACAAAGTTGTTGTATTCTGGAGTTTGAACCGTTGGATTGTGCTGAAATTTTGACAGATTGTTCGAGACTCATAGGGCTTTACTTTGAACGGTTGGATCGTCGTTCTGAGCGTTGGTGTACCAGATATTTCTGTCGGATTAGGAGATCAGAGCAGTTCGGTTTTTCACCGGCGGCGCTCACAAAGTTGTCGATTCCCGGAGTTTCAACCGTTGGATTGTCCTGAAATTTTGACAGCTTGTTCGAGACTCACAGAGCTATGTTTTGAACGGTTGGATCGTTGTTTCGAGCTTCCATTGATGAGATATCTCTATCGAACTGAACTTGAAAAATAAGGCCACCTGCTGTGTAACGTTTTCCCTATCTCTAAGTGTTATTGCTTGTTGTCAACCACCAATTTAATACTGGATTTTTGGGTTGTTTACGTACTGATTTAGACTACTTTTGCTCACTCTTTTAAGCATAACTCGTGATTGTTTTAGGCTAGAATTGTGATTGATTTAGGCTAATTTAGTGAACTTTGTTGGTTGTTTTGCATGAACTCCTTGATCAATAAAAGCATGCTTAAACTAGAAATATGTGACTCGATTTTAATCATGAACTAAATTTTCTTAAGCAAAGGTTAGATTGTTTTAATGTAATTTTCGATTAAATTTATGGTTGATGCCATTAATTGAATTTATGAAATTTTATTGAATTTAACGTTGCATGAGAATTAAAATTGGTCTTTTAACTTCTCTATAATTCACAAACTTGGGAAAGCTAATGAATTAGAAAACTAAAATTTCATTCTAGGATTATTGAGTTGATTAGGGATAATTAACCCAACTAGAACCTAAAATCATGAGCATAATTTAGATCACAATTGGGAAATTGTAGGTTTTAAAACTTAGTGATTTTGGAAAGAATCATTTGAATGCATGTGTAGGTAAATTCAAGGCATCACTCAAAATTTATTCCAATTGAACATTAGAACTCTAACTTGAGCCTATTTTTCATTAAAAATCTCATCTCTTGTATCTCCCCTCTTGTTTGCATTCTCCTCTCCCCTCATTTAAATTTAGTTATTTTCTTGAGTCTAGTCTTGTCTTTGCACACTTATCACATCAATTTATTTATTTACAATAGTAATTTGCACACTCATACATTGCACTAAAATAAGGAAAAATTGTTAGGACACTCATTCATTTAGGTTTAGCTAGTCCTCGTGGGATCGATACTTTAACTTATCACTTGCTGCGCTCGACCGTGTATACTTGCACGTCGTAGAAGTGTCGGAGTCTTATTCTAATTTACATTAGTTTAGGGCACTCGATATTTTCGCATCAAACATGCAATTAAGAAGAAGAAAAACAGTAAGAAAGGATTTACTTACTTGTTGAAGACTTTCTTCAAGATTTCTTCTTCAAATCCAAGAACTCTTCGTGCTCCTCGTACACAACGAACACCTCCAATAGTTATGAACTGAACACAACCAAAAATTCTTCTCGGTTGTTCTCTTTTGGAGAAAGGAGGCTTGTGGGAACCTTTTGGTTTTGGAGAGGGAGGAGAATTTGAGAGAGAATAGAGAGAGTTTCTCATATCCTTTTTGTGTAAAACTAAAAAATGAGAGAATCCACTCCAGTCCTTCTTGTAAGAAGGGTTTATATAGTGGGATTAGTGGAGTTAAAATGTCCACATTATTACCACTTTACCACAACCATAGGTTATGCAAATCTCATTTGCATAACCACATAATATAAGATATCTCATATCTCATATTGCAAATCTCATTTGCAATAATTGTGGATTTATTAAATTGAATCACATCCAATTTAATTTCTCTCAATCAAATTCTCCAATTAGCCCTAATTCAACAATTAGGCTAACCTATAGTTTATTATGAATCTCATTCACATTAAACTATATATTATATCATTCATATCTCATATAAATGACATAAATGCCCTTAAGGTGAAATTGAACACTTCAATTTCATACCAAAACTTTATCCCTTCTTAAATCCGGATGGAGCCAAGCGAGGGACCTAATGGACCTCTGGTGGCGGGCTCCAATGATCCGAGATTAACACCGCCAAACTCTTTGACCCGGTTAACCAACATTCATTAGCTACGGTAACACTCCACAATAGCGTGTTTGCACTCCCGTCGGTCACGAGAATATTACGTGTCCACCGATATAACCAATGCCCATGAGTCGACCCTTCACGGGTTGTTCGTGAGACACATCGGGTCAAATTACCGTTTACCCACGTGTCTACCTCTTGTTCCTTAAGTCCCCCACCGCTTCTCTAATGAACAACATATTGTGATGGTCCAACCATACACAACACCCTTCTCGGGCGGTGAGAAGGTGGGCGCCGTTGTCCAAGCCCCGGAGGCGAGCAAGACTTAAGGGAACAACCCCTCTAGTTTCCCTAAAGTGGGAGCAGTGAATTCCATCTCGCGTAGTTAAGTTCCCAACTCCCTACTTGGTTCTGTCACACGAGAAGATAGGCATATTGGGCGAGTAAATCGTGACCACCTCACCCTTACTAGTCAAAGAACGGACCTCGCAGATGTGAGTCCGTAACACGCTCGAGATTCGGTCGAGTCACTAAAGGTCATCTACGAAATTATTAGTCCTTTACGTCAGCGGTGTTACATCGGTGGGTCTAATAATTCACGGTCGATCTTGTACAATCTCATTGCACAGGATGCCCCCACTCGCATGTCAACTACATGAAGCGAGTCGGATCACCTCGTCGTATCTAATACAAAGCGGGTCGCATCCACGGTGTATCGAGATTAGGTCTCCAACCCTATCCATATATCGTAGACCGTTCGGGTCATTAACTTTCGAGCGTGATCTTCCTTGTGTGTCCACTACACACACCGTTCAAGTTCTAGTTCTCTCATGTATACAATGACCCTGGAGCTTAGTTTATTGGAAAAGTTTAAAAATATTGCGAGACACAAAGTGATGAAATAAATAACTCTTATTAATTTCAATCAATATATTACAAACACGAGATTAGGACAAAAATCCCAACAAACTCCCACTTGGACTAAGCTAGTGGAGAAAATACATTTTAAATGTACATAAATTACAACAAGTAATACAATAAACTAGGGCATTGAATACAGTTTACTCATCTCCCACTTGCCCTAGTCAGAAGCTCTCGAAGACCTAGACTCTCAGGTGACCCTCAAACATCTTAGTCGTGAGGGCTTTGTAAATGGATCACTACGTTGTGCTCGACGCTATCTGCGTGGATTATCACGTCTCGCGATTGCACAATCTCCGTGTCGGATGATACTTGCGCTCAATGTGTTTGTCTCTCTTATGGCTCAGAGGCTCACGTGAGTTAGCTATTGCACCACCGTTATCACGAGCGATTGTGATGGGCAAGTTCATGTTAGGAACAACTTCCAAATCTGTCATGAACTTCCTTAGCCAAAGCAGCTTTCTTTGCGACTTCACAAGCCGCAACATACTCCGCTTCCATAGTGGAATCGGCGATGCATCCACGCTTGATGCTTCGCCATACTCTGACTCCTCCATTCGGAATGAAGGTGACCCCGAGGTGGATTTCCTAGAATCCTTATCGGTGTGAAAATCGAGAATCTGTGTATCCCGTAAGGATCAAATCTCCACTCCCATACACTAAGTTTGTAGTTCCTCGTTCTCCTAAGATACTTGAGGATTGCCTTTACTGTTTGCCCGGTGATCTAATCTGGATTGGGTGATATCTACCGACAATTCCCTCTTTGCATAACAAATGTCGGGCCTAGTACACGGCATGGCATACATCGGGCTCCCTACAATTTGAAGCATATGGAATCTGGTCTCATATCCTCAACATCTTGAGGAGTCTTAGGACATTGATCCTTGACAAGTGAACCCCATGCACGAAAGGCGATAAGCCCCTTCTTGGAGTTACGCATCTTATATCTAGACAACATCTTGTCAATATAAGACACAGAGACAAGGCTAGCGTTACGTTCTTAGGTTCTCGACTATCACGGATACCTAGAACATCTTGAGCTTCTCCCAAATCTTTCATTTGGAATTGCGAAACTAGCCACTTCTTAACGCGTCGAAGAAATTCTACCTCATTCCCAATGAGAAGAATATCGATCCACATACAACACCAAAATGCGACAATTTTGTCAACAATTTTCTTGTAGACACAAGGCTCGTCGACATTTTGATCAAAGCCATAAGATTTGATCGCCTCATCAAATCTTATATTCCAAATGGACCTATGAAGCCGCAAACTTTTTGCTCTTGGCCTTGGGCAATGAACCCTTTAAATTTGGTCCATGTAGATGGTCTCATCAAGTTTGCCATTCGAGAAAGGTGTCTTGACATCCATCCGCCATACCTCGTAGTCATAATACGCGCAATGGCGGAAGGATCTGATCGACTTTACCATGGCAGCAGCGAAAAGGTCTCCTCATAGTCAACCCTTTCAACACGGGTAAAACCCTTTGCCACTAGTCGGGCTTTGAAGGTATGCACCTTCCCATCTCACGCCACGCCACGTTTGTAGATCCATTTGCAACCAATAGGTTTTACCCCATCGGTTGATCCACAAGCTCCCATCTGAGAATTGAAGTACATAGACTCCATTTCTTGGTCCATAGCTTTAATCCACTCGTCTTTGTCAACATCAACCATTGCCCGATCATAGGACAATGGATCCTCACGATCATCATCGGGGGCGACAAGCGAGGTTTCAATTTAAACTCATGTAGCGATCAGTCGTCTCACGACCCTCCCACCACGTCGAGGCATTCCCAACTCTTGGGAACGAATTTGACTAGACGTGCTAGGATCAACAACACTTGTTGACGTACTAGCCCCATCGACAACTCTTGGCGATCAACCGCATCCATTTCACTCAATACAATCTTACTCCTTGGTACATGATCCACGACGTGGTCTTCCTCTAGGAAAGTGGCGTTTGTCGACACACAAGCACCCTACTCTCCCTAGGATCATAAAGCGGACCACCTCTAGTCTCTTTAGGGTAACCTACGAATAGGCACAATTTCGTGCACGGGGTTCCAACTTTTCGAGTTTGACACCAACACATGGGGCGGGCATCCCCAAATCTCAAGTGATGTAAAGCGCCTTTACGTCCACTCCGGAGCTCGAGAGGTGTTTCACAAACACTCTCGAGGAACGTTGGTCAAAATATAAACATGATCTCCACTGCGTACCCCAAAAAGAATCGGTGAGACGAGCATAGCTCATCATTGACCCGAACCATGTCCAACAAGGTTCTGCTTTTCTCCTCCGATACACCATTACTGTTGTGGCATGCAGTCTTTGAGAGTTGGGACGTAATTAGTGTTCTATCATATAGTCACCGAATTCGGTGTCCATGTACTCTCCACCCCGATCCGATCGAAGTGTTTTAAGCGATTTACCTAAGAGGTTCTCAACCGCAGATCTTGTACTCCTTGAACTTTTCAAGAGTTTGGACTTCTTATGCATTAGGTAAATGTACCCATATCTAGAGTAGTCGTCTCATGAAAGACACAAAGTACTCATAACCGCCTTGAGCTTTAACATTCATCGGACCACAAAGGTCGAATGTACTAACTCAAGAGGCTCTTTGGCTCTATATCCTTTTCCACTAAAAGGGCGTTTGGTCATTTTGCCCTCAAGGCATGACTCACACACCGGTAAAGACTTTTCTTCCAACTCGTTTAGAAGTCCACTCTTCACTAGTTTCTCAATCCTATTGAGATTAATGTGGCCTAACGAAGATGCCAAAGATGGGCATTTTCTTTTGGAGAAACTTTCGCTTTCTTAGTTCGTGTTTCTGCGTTTTTAAATAATTGATATTCAAAACACTTTTGACCGAATTAGGTTTCAAAACATACTGATTATTTTCAAGTGAAGTTGAACAAATCACATTCCCTTTGAAAGAAATAAACGCTTTATTCGATTCAAAAGAAATCCGAAATACATTGTTCTATAAAGGCAGAAATTGAAACAAGGTTTGAGTAAACCACGGAACTATGTACAAATTGTCCAACAATAAGTACTTCCGCCAAAGCTTAGCTTCACTGTGCCAATCGCCTGCAAAGAAAGACAAGCTCCCGGATCCAACCCGTAGAGTCACCTCGCCTCTCGCGGTAATTTGCGAGAATCAATCCACGAAAAGAAGAACAAGCGTGGTTAGTGGCGCCGAATCCGGTATCCAGCAGAGTCACTACTCTCCACTAAGCGAGTTTTGATCCACAAGTAAATCATATTTACCTTGATTCTTCTTCTCGGCAAGGAATTTGGGACAGTTTCTTTTCCAGTGACCGCCCCCATTGCAGTGGAAACACTTTCCTTTCTCTGCAACCTCCTTGACCTTCTTGCCCTTGTGGGGGCGGCTCAGTCGCTTTTACCCCTCTTCATCCTCTTCTT
Source organism: Trichosanthes cucumerina (assembly GCA_036507285.1). Lineage (NCBI taxonomy): Eukaryota > Viridiplantae > Streptophyta > Magnoliopsida > Cucurbitales > Cucurbitaceae > Trichosanthes > Trichosanthes cucumerina. Next base: position 25,148,300 of record CM071836.1, on the reverse strand, counting down.
CCCTTTCGGGCGTGAAGGAGCAACAGTTTCGTCCTGCAGGTCGAACCCCCGTGATAAGACACATGAGGCAACATTTGCCTCAGATTCCCTGACCCTATGCAAGGATTGGAAATTCTGTAGCTCATTGAGGAGGGTTGTCAGTGTGTAGCTAATTTTGTTCATAACAGCATTGCTCTGAATCAAGGAAACTCTTCGGAAGAGTCTCCAAAATAAAAGCGACTGGCTCGACTCATCGTTCGAAGCCCCGTTCATCTCGGCGGATGGAAGTGGGTCGTCATGTCTAGAAACGTGTTCACGGACGACGACCCTCTTTCATCCGTGCGTTGAAAACGTATTTGAGCGAGTCATGTCGGACTGAAAGGATTTCTTTGTCCAAACATTTTCTGCATTGACTCCATGATCTCTCTTAGCGGAAACCATCACTCGTGCTTCTTTTCCAAGACATCGGACATGCGGCAATAATATAGACCTTGGCCTTTTCATTGGCCCCGATCCATCGATCGTGCGCATCGCGAACACGCGCGACAGCGGTCGAGCGACATCGAGGACACTCCTCAAATAACACGAACTTAATGTCATCTTGTACCAAAATTGTATTTATGTTGTTTTTCCAACTTTGATAGTTATCTCCCACTAATTTTATGCAAGCGAGTAAAGCTATTATTGCGCTAGACATTTTTAGCTGAAAAATCAAGAAAACCTTTGTATTAGTCTCGCAAAAAAACTTTTGAAATCCAATCAAGTTTTAGCAAAATTTGTTTCATGATCCCTAAGTCAATCAAAATTTTGCAATGATACCCTAAAGGTTTAGAATGACCGCCACCGAAGGGTGAACAGAACACTCCTCCTCTAGGACGAGACTTTCTCGATCAGACCCTAATCCTAGAATAACTCTTATTCCATTAGGTGTCCAATTACCATTGTTCGGTCGAATTCATTAACACTTAACGAATTCTGTGAGTGTCACCCTCAATCTTTAAGTTTCCAACCATCCGTCCAAACAATAGCCACCGAAGGGTGAACCAAGAAGGAAAACCAACCAGGAAACTGTATGTCCTTTCGAGAATTCACGGTGTTAGAGCTCCCATGATCAAGCCCTCCGGAAGGGATTGTGCAGTCGAGCCAAACTAGCTAAGGCGGATCATAGGCGTCTCACGGTGTGAATCGAAAGAAGAGACCATGGGTCTCGTTTTTCACAAGTCCCCAGCTCCCACTCACTATAAGTACTCTCTCCATCCATGATGATATTGACCTATACAAATGTCATCCAGAAGGGGACGCTCCCATTTGCACCACGAGGTCGAGTATAGATCTCACGGTGCGGACTTTAAGGAGATTTGTGGTTGGAAATTCAAATGTATCTCATACACTTTATTTCCTCCCACTCAGCACTTTAATTTTTATTAGGGATTGACCTAGATAAACCGGCTAAAATTTACCTAAGTCTACCAATATAACTTTTATATGGTATTAACCTAAGTTTATAATCACATTATTAACTTAGGTCTATGTGAGTAAATTAATTAACACTTAATTAACGGCACTCACGAGAATATAACCTAAGAATCTCCGGACCGAATTCACTCCCAGGTCGGTTTCCAGGTAGGGGTGTTCCGCAAGCGTCAACTTAAATACCCCAGCCTTAGACAAAACCTTCCTTAGACAGAGTTACTTATCAGTCACCATTCATAGGTTATATTTGATTTCCTAAATTTCTAATCTCATTAGAAAATTAGAAAACCTAAGTCTAATTATTCAAGTTCTAAACACTTTAAAACTAATAATTAACTTAGGTTGCATGCATTTCTATGTTATAGTGCTTGATCATCCATCACATGAATAATACTATATACTATAACATAATATAATTCATCACATGAATTTAAATGCATGAGCATGATTTTAATAAAAATATAACACTTATATTTAAATAAATTAAAAACATGCATACATTATATTATAACTCTTATAATATAATCCTATCATGCATACTATATATTATAACTCTTATAATATAAATATGATGCATGAAATGTTTAATCTAAGGTGGGATTTTAAATCTATATGACATACAATATGCACATAGAAATTAATTTAAAAAATACATCTCATGCATAAAATAATTAAAAAGCAAAAATGGACCGATTTTTTGCACCTAGGGGCATTTATTTAATTAAATAACATTAATATAACATTTATATTAATATTATTTAATAAAATAAATAAATAAAAAAATTACATTTTACAAAAAAATAAATAAAGCGTGTGAAAACCGCCCAAGTGGAGGCTTGAACCCGTCCTCGTAATCGCCATGAATCGCCTCCTCAGCGCGTGCGCGTTACGTATTCATCGTCTCAGCGTCGACCGCGTTCTCAACGCCGTGGCGTTAACGCATTATGCTCGCTGCAGGCCTCCATCCGCGAGGATAGCGTTGAGACGCCATTGGATGGCGTCTCAGCGCCATCTCTGAGCAAAGAAACACCTTTGCTGTTTCTTGGTCGACCATTCGCTGTTTCGCTCGATTTCTTCACGGCAACACTTGCCACAAAGCGATACGGACTTACGGACTCGATTTATTTTCTAAAATGCCCAAAAACACGGACCCTTTACATTTGATCTCATCAAGCAGAAAATAAATCTAAAAGTGCCAAAAACCGAAAACATCCATTATGCAAACCAAGACATTCATCTCATGAATTATGGTAAAATACCCACCAAATTTTAACAAAACAGTGCATAATTAAGAAACCATCAACCTGGCTCTAATACCAATTGAAGGGAATGAAAATCTCGTGCAGCGGAAGACGATTGAATCGTCGGTGTATCAATTACGCAAACCGTCTTTGTTAAAATTGATCTAAAACATAGATCTAGGCTAAACATGCAATTAAGAAGAAGAAAAACAGTAAGAAAGGATTTACTTACTTGTTGAAGACTTTCTTCAAGATTTCTTCTTCAAATCCACGAACTCTTCGTGCTCCTCGTACACAACGAACACCTCCAATAGTTATGAACTGAACACAACCAAAAAGTCTTCTCGGTTGTTCTCTTTTGGAGAAAGGAGGCTTGTGGGAACCTTTTGGTTTTGGAGAGGGAGGAGAATTTGAGAGAGAATAGAGAGAGTTTCTCTTCTCCTTTTTGTGTAAAACTAAAAAATGAGAGAATTCACTCTAGTCCTTCTTGTAAGAAGGGTTTATATAGTGGGATTAGTGGAGTTAAAATATCCATATTATTACCACTTTACCACAACCATAGGTTATGCAAATCTCATTTGCATAACCACATAATATAAGATATCTCATATCTCATATTACAAATCTCATTTGCAATAATTGTGGATTTATTAAATTGAATCACATCCAATTTAATTTCTCTCAATCAAATTCTCCAATTAGCCCTAATTCAACAATGAGGCTAACCTATAGTTTATTATGAATCTCATTCACATTAAACTATATATTATATCATTCATATCTCATATAAATGACATAAATGCCCTTAAGGTGAAATTGAACACTTCAATTTCATACCAAAACTTTATCCCTTCTTAAATCCGGATGGAGCCAACCGAGAGGACCTAATGGACCTCTGATGACGGGCTCCAATGATCCGAGATTAACCTGCCAAACTCTTTGACCCGGTTAACCAACATTCATTAGCTACGGTAACACTCCACAATAGCCCGTAGCTGCACTCCCGTCGATCTGAGAATATTACGTGTCCACCGATATAACCAATGCCCATGAGTCGACCCTTCACGGGTTGTTGTGAGACACTACTGGTCAAATTACCGCTTTTTACCTGTGTCTACCTCTTGTTCCTTAAGTCCCCACCGCTCCTCTAATGAACAACATATTGTGATGGTCCAACCATACACAACACCCTTCTCGGGCGGTGAGAAGGTGAGCGCCGTTGTCCAAGCCCGGGAGACGAAGACTTAAGGGAACAACCCCTCTAGTTTCCTAAAAGCGGGAACGAGTGAATTCCATCTCTCGTAGTTAAGTTCCCAACTCCCTACTTGGTTACGTCCCCGAGAAGATAGGCATATTGGGCGAGTAACTGTGACCACCCTCACCCGTACTAGTCAAAGAACAGACCCTCGCAGACAGGAGTCCGTAACACGCTCAGGATTCAGGTCGAGTCACTAAAGGTCATCTACGAAATTATTAGTCCTTTCTGTCAACGGTGTTACATCAGTAGGTCTAATAATTCACGGTCCGGTCTTGTACAATCTCATTGCACAGGATGCCCCCACTCGCATGTCAACTACATGAACGAGTCGGATCACCTCGCGTGCGTATCTAATACAAAGCGGGTCGCATCCACAGTGTATCCAGGATTAGGTCTCCAACCCTATCCATATACTGTAGACCGTTCGGGTCATTAACTCGAACGTGATCTTTCCTGTGTGTCCACTACACACCGTTCAAGTTCTAGTTCTCTCATGTATACAATGACCTTGGAGCTTAGTTTATTGGAAAAGTTTATAAATATTGCGAGACACAAAGTGATGAAATAAATAACTCTTATTAATTTCAATCAATATATTACAAACACGAGATTAGGACAAAAATCCCAACATTATCAACTAGTTCTTGTAACTACATCTTCAATTCCCTGAGCTCACTTGGAGCCATTCTATACGGCGCTTGCGAAATAGGTGTTGTTCCAGGTAACAATTCAATAGTGAACTCAACTTTCCCATCAAGTGGCAACCCCGACAGATCAACTGGAAAAACATCAATAAATTCGTTCACGACAAAAACATCTTCTGGTTTTAGCTTTTCGTCCTGCACCTCTACTACGTGTGCAAGAAACGTGGTGCAACCTTTTTTCAACAACTTCTAAGCTTTTAAAGTTGAAATCAAACTCGTGGGAATAACATTTCTTTCACCTCTGAAAATAACTTCAGCCAAACCCGGTTTCCTGAAAATTACTTCCTTCCTATGGCAATCCATGGAAGCATAATGAGTAAATAAGAAATTCATCCCCAAAATTACATCTAATACCTGGATCTCTAGTGGAAGAAGGTCCACTAACATACTGAGACCTTCTACTAAGACCTCACAACCCCGCAACACTGCTTTGACTAGTAAAGCATCACCAACTGGGGTGTATATAACTAACCCCTCAAATAAAGGCTTTAGCTTCCTATTTAGCTTAGTTAGGAACATACTAGAAACAAAGGAAAGTGTATCACCTGGATCTATTAAAACACGTACAGGTCATTACAAATAAGAATCGTACCAGTAATCACATCCGGTGCATCTTTCGCTTCTTGTTGAGTCATAGCATAGACCTTTCCCTACTGCCTTGGTCTCCCTACAACTCCCTTCTGCCTAGCACCGTTGGTGCCCTCTCTTGCAACTACTGGAACTCTCGGTCGCTCAACTGTTTGAGACTCAACTCCCTGGTCCTCTGTGTGACTGCTCTCATCTATGAACAATCCCTCTTGAAATGCCCTGACTGTCTGCACTGGTAACACACACCGGCACTAACAAGACAATGACCCCGATGATTCTTGCCACAATTCGCACGTGGGATTCTCCTTGTTACACTGGCAACAGACTCTTGCCCTGTCTGCAGTCTCGTTGTTGATCTAGCAGACTGACTAGGTGCTCTCTAACTTTGCCTCTGAAAGGCACCACCAACATTCATCTGCCTCGATGCCTAGCCACTAGACCGATTCTTAAAGTCCTAACGACTTGAAACACTCACTCCAGGTGTGAACTTCCGCTGCTCACGACCTCGGAAACTATTAGTTGTCGAAGACCCACTACTAGGTTCCACTATTGACTTCTCCGCTGCTATACTCTGCTCCACACATAGGGCAGTCTTTACTAGTTGAGAAAAGTTCGTCCACTTAGCAATAGTTGTAACTGGGGTACGTATCTCAAAACGTAGTCCAGCTGATGTCGAGGTTTGGTTGAATATGCTTGAGAAGTGCTTTGATGTGATGAGTTGTCCTGAGGAACGAGAAGTCAGATTGGCCACATTCTTGATGTAGAATGAGGTAGAGGGATGGTGGAAATCTATATTAGTCAGGCGCAGTGATGCACGTACCTTAGACTGGCAAACTTTCCTAAGCATATTTGAAGATAAGTATTACCCTTGCACGTACCGCGAGGCAAAGAGGGATGAGTTTTTAGAGTTAAAGCTGAAGGGAATGTTAATCCCGTAGCGAAAAACGACATGAAACGTCGTGGTTTTTGTTATGAAACTTATTTCTTAAAATCGAATTTAACACTTAAATCCTAGGCTAAACATGTTGACCTTCAAGAAGAAAACAGAAAGTAAAGGGTACTTACTTGTTGAAGAACTCTTCTTCAATGCTTTCTTCTCCGGACATGAACTCTTTCGTACCAACGATCTCTCGAACCGAGCAACAAGGACACCTCCGAAAGATCTTCTCAGTTTTTCTCGGTAGGTTGAGGGAGAGTTGTGGGAATCCCTTTGGTTTTTTGGTTGGAGAGAATTTAGAGAGAGTAGAGAGAAAAGAGAGAGCTCTTGGAATGTGATTTCCAAAAAAATGAGCATTCACCTTACAAAAGGCTTCTCACCAAGCCTTTATATAATGGTGAGTGGTGGAGTTGAAATCTCCACCAAATCACCATTTTACCACAACCTTATAATATCAAAATGATATTTGCATATTACATATAATAAGGTATCTCATACCTTATTATACAAATCTCATTTGTATAATTGTGGAGTTTCAAATTAAATCACATTCAATTTAATTTCTCTCAATTCAATTTCTCCAAATTAGTATTAATTAATCAATTAGGCTAACCTATAGTTTATTATGAATCTCATTCACATCAAACTATATATTATGTCAACTATATCACATATAAATGACATAAATACCCAAATAATGAATTTTACAGTTTGGTATGAATTTGAACACTTCAAATTCACACCAAACTGTAAACCCTCAATTTATCCAGTTTGAGCCAACCGAGTGACCTAATGGACCTACAGATGACGAGCTTCAATGATTCGAGATTAACCTGTCAAATTCTTTAATCTAGTTATTCAACATTCATTAGCTACGGTAACACTCCACTAAAGCCTGTAGCTGCACTCCCATCACTGTAGGACAAGTTGTGTCCATCGATATAACCAATGCCCGTGAGTCGACCATTCACAGGTTGTTCGTAGACACTGTTGGGTCAAATTACCGCTTTACCCCTGTGTCTACCTCTTGCTCCTTAAGTCCCACCACTTCTCTAATGAACAACTACGTTGCATGGTCCAACCATAAACAACATCCCTCTCGAGCCAGTGAAAGGGTGGGCGCCCGTTGTCAAAGTTTTGGAGACAGCACTTAAGGGAATAACCCCTCTAGTTTCCCTAATTCGAGAACAAGTGAATTCCATCTCGCGTAGTCAAGTTCCCAACTCCCCACGTAGTCATGTCCCTAAGAGGATAGGCATATTGGATGAGTAACTGTGACCACCCTCACCCGTAATAATCAAAGGACAGACTCCCACAGACAGGAGTCTATAACATGCTCAGGATTAAGATCGAGTCACTATTCGTCATCTAGGAAGTTATTACTCCTATACTGTTAACGGTGTTACATTAGTAAGTCTAATAATTCACGGTCCAGTCTTGTACAATCTCATTGCACATGATGCCCCCACTCGCATGTCTACCACATGAACGAGTTGGATCAACTCGTTTGTATTTAATACAAAGCGGGTCGCATCCACAACGTATCCAGGATTAGGTCTCCAACCCTATCCATATATTGTAGATCGTTCGAGTCATTAACTCGAACGTGATCCTCCTTGTGTGTCCACTACACACTGTTCAAGTTCTAGTTCTCTGATAATTCAATGATCTTGGAGCTTAGTTTATTGGATTAAGTTTATAAATATGAGAGACACAAAGTGATGAAAAAATAACTTTTATTTATTTCAATAAGGAATATTACAAACTTACACGAGATTAGGACATACATCCTAACAAATAACTTTTTAGAGTTAAAGCAAGGGTCACTTTCAGTGGCTAAGTACGAGAGAAAGTATACCGAGTTGTCGTGGTATGTTGATGTGATTGTGGCATCCGAGAGTGACAGGTGTCGAAGGTTTGAAAGAGGATTGTGTTTTGAGATACGTACCCTAGTTACAACTATTGCTAAGTGGACGGACTTTTCTCAACTAGTAGAGACTGCCCTACGTGAGGAGCAGAGTATAGCAAAGGAGAAGTCAATAGTGGAGCCCAGTCGTGGGGCTTCGGCAACTAGCAGTTTCCGAGGTCGTGAGCAGCGGATGTTCATACCTGGAGTCGGTGTTTCAAGTCCTCAGGACTTTAAGAATCGGTCTGGTGGCCAAGCATCGAGGCAGATGAATGTTGGTGGTGCCTATCAGAGGCAAAGTCATAGAGCACCTAGTTAACCTGCTAGATCAGCAACAAGACTGCATAAAGGGCAAGAGTCTGTTGCCAGTGTAATAAGGAGAATCTCATGTGCGAATTATGGCAAGAATCATCAGGGTCACTGTCTTGTTGGTGTTGGTGTGTGTTACCAATGCGGACAGCCAGGGCATTTTAAGAGGGATTGTTTATAGCTGAGAGCAGTTGCACAGAGGGACCAAGGAGTTGAGTCTCAAACAGTTGAGCAGCCGAGAGTTCTAGTAGTTGCAAGAGAGGGCACCAGCGGTGCTAGGCAGAAGGGAGTCGTAGGGAGACCAAGGCAGAAGGGAAAGGTCTACGCTATGACTCAACAGGAAACGAAAGATGCATCAGATGTGATTACTGGTACGATTCTTATTTGTAATGTACTTGCACGTGTTTTAATAGATCCAAGTGCTACGCAGTCTTTTGTTTCTAGTATGTTCCTAACTAAGCTAAATAGGAAGCTAGAGCCTTTATTTGAGGGGCTAGTTATATAAACCCCCAGTTGGTGATACTTTACTAGTCAATGCAGTGTTGCGGGGTTGTGAGGTCTTAGTTGAAGGTCTCACTATGTTAGTGGTGTTGGGATTTATGCCTTAAACTTGTATAATCTTGATCAATTAAATAAAGTGTTATTTGTTTTGATAAGATTACAGTCTTGCTTTTATAAATCTAATAAACTAAGCTCCAAGGTTATAACGTTTATCTTGAAATCAGTGTAGTGGACACTATTTGGGTTGAATTAAAGATTATAACCTAAATAGTCTATGGTATAAGAATAAGGTTGGAAACCTCATTACAGTAACACCATGGATGCGGCCCACTTTGTAATTAGTACAAATGAGGTAATCCAACTCATTCATGTAGTTGGCATGCGAGTGGGGGCATCCTGTATGAAGAGTTCATACAAGATGGATCGCAAATTATTAGTCTAACCAAAGATAACACCGTTAATGAGGATAAGACTAGTAATTTATAGATGTTCATTAGTGACTTGACTTGAATCTCGAGCAAGTTAAGAACTCCCGCTTATAGGGGTTTGTCCTTAGACTAGTATGGGTGAGAGTGGCACATAGCCGACTCAATAAGCCTACCATCTCGAGTGACGAGAACCTCGTAGGTAGCTGGAAACTTAAGCTGTGCAAGATGGAATTCACCCATTCCTCTCATGGAAAATTAGATAGGTTGTTCCTTAAGAAGCCCGACTCGTGTCTTGAAGCAGCGGGGCCCCGCCTCTATGAGGGTATGAGTCTAAGGTGGGACCTTAGACTTGTTGTTCATTAGAGGATCGGTGGTGCTTAAGGAGCAAAGAGATAATCACGAGGTAAAATGGTAATTTGACCCGGTGTGATTCTGAACAACCTGTGAAGGGTCGACTCATGGGTAATGACTATATCAGTGGACACAATAATATCTACAGTGAGGAGAGTGCAGCTACAAGTCTATAGTGGAATGACTTGTAGTTAATGAATATTGATTAACTGGATCAAAGAGTTTCATCAGTTAATCTCACATTATTAGAGCTCATGATCTGTTGGTCCATTAGATCCCTCCGTTGGCTCAACATGGTAATATTGAGGGTATAAAGTTATGAGTGAAATTGAAGTGTTCAATTTCATACATGAGGAGTTATATCAATTATATATGATGTAATTGATATAATATATAGTTTTAATGTGAATTAGATTCATATATAAACTATATACTAAAGAGAGATTAAAGGAGGGGTAGAATGGTCATTTCCATCTCATTCCTCTATATATATAGTTGCATGAGATGCAACTAGGTTAAGACTTGAAAGTGTATTCCTAGTCTCCTTATTGTGTTGTTGGAAGAGTTCCAAAACACAAATCTCTCTCACAAAATACCTCACTACTCCTAAAGGGAACCCACCTTCCTCCCTCACCTAGAGAACAACGGAGAAGATCCGGTGGTGGTGTCAATGTTCGTACGAGTTCTTGTTGCTGAGATCGTGACCGTGGAGAGAGGAGCACTTGAAGAAAGGTTCTTCAAAGGTATATACTTGTTGTCCATACTCTTATCATATGCTTAATCCATGTTTACGTTCTTGAATTTTCGTTGTAACTAAATCAAAGAGCGCGATTATAATCGCTTCATTGCATGGGGACTTCGATTCCCTTCAAGTGGATCTTCTTCCACCAGAGCTGCAGGTATTAAATGTAATTTTGGGGATGGATTTTTTATTTACTCATTATGCTTCCATGGATTGCCATAGGAAGGAAATGATTTTCAGGAAACCAGGTTTGGTTGAAGTTTTTTTCAGGGGTGAAAGAAAGATTATTCCTACGAGTTTGATCTCAACTTTAAGACAGCTCGGTATACTTCCTCTCGTACTCAGCCACTGAAAGTGACCCTTGCTTTAACTCTAAAAACTTATCCCTTTTGCCTCGTGGTACATGCTAGGGTAATACTTATCTTCAAATATGCTTTTGAAAGTTTGCCAGTCTAAAGTATGTGCATCACTGCGTCTGGCTAATATTGATTTCCACCATCCCTCTGCCTTCTTCTGCAGCAGGAATGTGGCCAATCTGACTTTTCACTCCTCAGGACAACTCATCGCATCAAAGCACTTCTCAAGCATATTCAACCAAACCTCGACGTCAAGCTGGATCTGTGGAACCCTCGAATACTGTGGCTCCCAATTTCTTTAGGCGTTCAATTCCATATGTCTTCTCTGGATCACTTGGCCCTACTCTCTCTGGCCTACCTACCTCCTGTGAGGAACTAGCATGTTGCTTATTTCCGCCCCAGTCTGAACTCTCAGGGCACTAGATCCCCTCTCAGATTGACCTTGGGTAGGATCCTGCGTCCTGCCCTGATCTTGTCTGCGACGTCTGCTAGTACGTGGTGGCATGACTCCTATAACATATCAATATATTAGACATGCTACGGATACTTAACTCAAATGCACAATAATAAACTTCTATTCACATTCTAGTCCTGAACTGAACTTACTCTTATCCTTACTTGAACCATGCTCCACTAGTTCTATCTGAACTAACTCAATAACTTTCTATTTTTCTGGTTTCTTCTTAAAGCTAACTTGCTCTGTCTCATTCCCCATGGAGCTAACTGCTCTAATACCAAGTTGTCACACCCCCCCCCTTCCGAACTACCTGGTAACTTAGCCCGGAAGATGGCGTGAAGCCATCGACATTGTGTACCTTTCTAACGATACTTGTTGATCCTACTATACCGATAAACATATTATGCTTGCATATGAAATACTTTAAACACCACACAGCTTAAACTTTGAAAATTACTACACACATGTAAGGAGCAACTCTATAAGTCTCACTTGAAAACTAAAACGAGTAGGAGCATCACAACCAAAAACATACCCAACCATGGTTTACACAACTACAACCTCTAGTGCACACACAAACATAGCTACACAATCCCCTAAAAAATAACTACAATACATATGGACTTGGTATACAACCCCACCAACGTACAAAATATCAAACTTGTAGGGCTTTCGGCAGACTATGGCAAGATTTCAGGCACCGGGAGCTCGATCTCTACCTGAAAAGTTGGAAAACATTGAAATGACTATGAAGCTCAGTGAGTGACTAAGTTTAAAACCATTAACTCGCAAATCATGTCACCTGATAATCTATGAGCATAATCATCTGTAATCAGGCGTTAAATATAAACATGTAATCACAATAGGTTTTTCAGAAATCTAGCAAGTACGACATTTAAATCTCGCAAGGCATATCAAGAATATTATCCATTTAAAAACATATGACAATCTACATTGTGTAGGGCACGCTCAATACAACCAACGCATTCACTCTACGATGTAGTGGGGCCCGTCCAGCACTCCCATCATTTTTGTAGTAGTGGGGCCCACCCAACACTCACGACAGCATTGTTGTCACGGATTACACTCAACGTTGACAACAGAAAATGACCTGTGTGCACACGGTACTATACATCATTGAGCTCAATATCTCAGTCATTAACTCATTCGAGTCTCAGAAAAACACATGAAAATACTTGAACATGCCTGCTTATCTCTTATTTTCATCGAGGAGGCTCGTCGCAACGTTTTCTTCATCAGCGTCTCGACGTTGTCTTGTTCCTCGCACTTCTGTCTTTGGTGTAGCGTCTTGATGCTACAAGCAGCATCTTGACACTTTCTTGTTCTTCACCATCTTGTATAGAGCGTTGAGTGCAACCTCCATGGAGCGTCTCGACGCTCCCGCCTGGACCAAAAAGACTAAAATTGACCTCTTGACTCCAATTTGTGCTTAATTGACTTTTGATTGCCTCAAACTCATCCCGAACACTCTAAAATGGCTCAAAGGCAATGTAAACGTCTTCAAATACTCTTTAGACTACAATATCTACAAAATAAACATTATGCACGTTAAACCAATCAAAACAACAAAGAATATGCATGTAAAAATAGGACTATTTGAGTCCTATCAACTATTGGGTATGTTTTTACTTTGGATGATACTGCAATTAGTTGGGTTTCTAGACTTCAGAAGATAGTAGCTCTTTCTACTATAGAGGTTGAGTACATTGGCAAGTAAGGAGATGATATGACTTCATTCTTTTTTAGAAGAACTTGGCTTGAAATTGGGAAAAATGACATTGCATTGTGATAGTCAGAGTGTTATTCATTTAGTAAATAATCCAGTGTTTCATTTAAGAACGAAACACATATAGGTGGGTACCATTTTATCATTTTAGTTTTGAAAGATGGAGTATTGGTGCTTGAAAAGATTCCAGGAAGTCAGAATCTAATCGATATGTTTATCAAGGTTGTTCCTATTGGCAAACTAAAGTTGTGTGCAACTTCAGCTAAACTTCTCCACGAGTAAAGAGAAGTCGCGACCGATGTAGAAGAGACATGTGTTGCTTGTTTTGTATCCAAGTGGGAGAATGTTAAGAATTTTGAAGCCCAAAACATCATTCAAGGCTCATTCTTCATGTCTGACCCATTTTTCATATACTTGCCCTACAAGTATGTATTAGTAGTCGTATGTAATCTATATAAAAAAAGGAAAAGAAGGAAGTTTCAGGTATGAAAAATTGAAAAGAAGAAGTTGCATGTCTATTTTTGTGTGTGAGGCAGTGTTGTTAACATAACAGAAGAAGAAAAAAATCAGTGAGAGCTATTTGAGTGAGCTTTGTAAGTTTTTCCTCTAAGTGTTTTCGTAAGAGCATTTTTCTTGATTGAAAATTTTTGTGAACTAGAGTGATTCGTGAACATTTTCCTTAAGAAAAAATGAGAGAAATCACTATTGAACATTGTAAACTCTTGTAACTTTTTCCATGATGATTTTAGTGGAACCTGTATTGGTAGCAGAGAATTGCGTGTAACCAACGTTAGGTAAACTAGTATAAATTTCGTGTTAATTTTTCTTCCCTTAAACTTGATTTATTTATCATTTTTATTGTTTAAAGGTCTAAGTTGGTTTATCTATTTTTTTAGGCTTTCGAATTCTAAATTGTTTATTCTGCAAAATATTTAGAATCATAACCTTATCTCGAATTTGAGATAAAATATATATTGTCTGAATATAGTAAAGTAGATTTAGATTGATTATATTTTATCGCACCTATCCTAATATATATATTTGTGCTCTTGAGAACAACTCCACTACCTCTCTTCGCTCTTGTAGCCAATGAGGAATTTCTTACCTTTGGTTTATTATGTTGTTCTCCTTCCTTTCCTCACATTTTCATAATACTTTTTCATGGGTGGTCCCTCTAGAACACAAAAGTCTCTTGGTGCAAAGGTAGTTTATATTTCAATGTTTACTTATGTAGTTTTCTTTATTAATGTATCTTTCTTTTTCTTCTATAGTTGGACAACTTTCATCTTTGCACTTTCTACAATTGAAGGATTTCTAGTAAACCATTTTGATGGATTTCTGGTAAACTATTTTGATCTATGATCTACTCAAGATATGTTATTTTAGGTTTAGTGAATCTTTTGTTTTGAGTGTACTTGGCTTAGTATCTAATTGGGATCGCTTGTATTATTTGCACGACCCAAACTAATACTTTCAAACACATTAGATCGAGATTCGTGAGTTTAAAGTTTAGAATGTTCTTTTCATGTACTTACTTATATCACACATGGGATCTATTCTATGTTTTGGATATGTGATTTTTTTCCCTCACACTTTTCTGTTTATACACTATTTGGAAATATTTTTGATATGGTTTGTGTTTTTTTTTTTTTACATTCTCTTCCATACAATTAGGACATATATGCAATAGGGTTTATGTGATTTTTGTTGCACATTGTTTTGTATTTTGGATCCGACCTTGGGCATGCTATGAAGAATTCTTTTTTTACATTCAAAACTTGTATCCAAATTTTTGGACATAACACCAAAAAAAAATTAATCTTTATCACATTGGTAGAAATTGGTTTAAATTTGAACCTCACAACTAATTTGGTAAAATTAATTAATCTACTTTTGTTTATCACATTGGCAAAAATCTACTATCTAGAAAAATTAGGATTAAGTCTTTCCAACTTTAGAAAAATGAATCATACTACCTATAACAATAATTTGCACATATCAAAAGTTGAAACAGTTTTGCATGTATTTTGTAAATTTACAAATGTCAACGTAGTAAAAAAAAAAAAAAAAGAAAACTCAAACTTTACCTTTTTACTCTACGAAGTAATAATCCGATTTTTCAAATTAGTAGCAAATATACATGTGGTAAAAAAAGCGACGACATTACCAAAAGTTTTTTTTTATCTAAATTAATACGTGCATGTTTTCATTGACATGACCTATTTATCAAAAAAAAAAAAAATTCTTAACTAACCTAATACATGCGTGTTTCAAAATAATAATAAATATATATGTAGTTATAGATGTTTTTTTTACTAATATCAAAAAAAAAAAACTAAAGGGAATTATGGATAGTGGCTAAAATAAATAACCGATAATGGAAAATGGTTAAATATCTTTTATATTTAGTATTTTGTCTAACTACTTATTTAGGAGTGTGAAGAAAATAGGTTCCCATTTTACTCCGGGTAGATACTCATAATTACCATTAACAAGTCATGTAATTACCGTTTAGTTAAGTCAACGCAAGATTCTGTAAATCGTCTTTCCTTTTTCATTGAGTACTGATTTGTTTTAGTGAAATTTTGGAAGATTATCTCACAATACACGTTCCACACCATACACCTCTTCATTTTTCATTTCCTTTACAAGTTTTTATTATCGCATCGATTCGGAATGAGATGTCATAACTTTCCTATCTTATTTGATGGTGTGTAGGATAAGCACGATGGCTACAAGAATTGATACGTTTCATCTCTTTTGCAACTCTTAGAATCCATTGCAACACATCTTAAACTTGATGGTACTCACAAGATTTCTCGGATCTCACTCGTCAAAAATGGAGATAGAAGCAACCAAGTGTAGACCTTACTGAAGATAGGGATGTAGCTTGGATGATGGTGAGGGTACATTTTGGTATTTACAATGGTTGTTGTCTAGTTATAGAAGGTGAGACCACGACATCAGTAGATGGTTCGAATATACAAGCGAAAGAGCTAATATTCATTGACCCTATGAATATTATTGCACTATCACAAAGTGGTCAGATTGGGGAGGGGTGTGTATTTGGTTGTGATGATCTGAAGATAGTTGTATATACCATTACAATAAAAAAGAGTTTTCAATTCAAGACATTTAAATCGAGCAAGAGGAAATTCACTGTCCAGTGTATTGACGACACATGCAAATGATACCTTCGTGCTTTAGTTTTGAGGGGTGGGCAACTGTGGGTTCTCAGGAAACTTGTCAATGAACACACATGTTGCATTTACATTGTACGCAATGATCACCGACAGTAAACTACAACCATGGTTAGTGAGTACGTTGAGCTTCTTATAAGAATGAACAGTAGGATGCATTGTACTCCCAAGGATGTTATCGCCTATGCTCGAAAGAATCATGGTGTCAATATTAGTTATGATAAAATGTGGAGGGGTAGAACGAAGGCTTTAAACTATATCCGAGTGTCACTAGAAGAGTTGTATGCTCTTCTTCAGGGATTTGCAGCCAATCTAATTGCAAAAAATTCAGGTATATACCAAGTATATACTCCCATATACGTCTTTTTAAAACGATACAATAGATGTATGTACTAGTATCTACAATATTCTGGCAGGGGCATACACTGCTCGGGAGGTTGATGTGGATGATAGGTTCCGTTTTTTCTTTATGAGCTTAGGAGCATCAATAGAGGGGTGGAATGATTGTTTACCAGTAATTTTTTATTGTTAGTGGGTTTCTCTAAATTTACTTATTCTTAAGATTTTGGTACTTATTTTCACTCATCTTGTTGTGTTAGCTGCATGAAATGTCTGCTTGATTGAGGTCAGTACATCTATACACCATACCATGCATCGTCCTACATATTTTGAATTATACAAAAACTTAGTGTTGAGGTGAGTGCATTACAAATTGATTGATTTACATGTTGGTGGACATTATATTATTTGTATTAATTTTACTCGGTTTGTAGATGAGTGAATTGTAGTATATGTATATGCACGTGGTATATCCTATTATCTTCGTCGCTATATGATTGGTTTGTGTTTGTTGGAGAACTCAAGTACCAATTTTTATTGGTTGAATTAAGAAAATTATTATTTGAATTTTGTAGAATATTTATATTTCTCTCTCATATTTTAGAAGGTTGGAAAATTCAAACTTCCGATCTCTTAATTGATAGTAGATGTCCATTATAATTTCTTTGCCTTTCCAATGAGTTATTTATTTCTTCAATTATGAGTTGGTGATAACTATTTTATACTCATTTAAATTTTTACTTTCCAACTAGGCAATAGGCATTAATTACCTGCGGATATAAAACCCCCCACAAAGGGTAGGTTTTTATTATCCTAAAAGATGATTTCCCTATATCCTAGAAAACGAATGCTATTAGAAAAGAAGGATTCATTAATTATTTTTATTATTGACTCTTGGTTTATTGCTATATTTTTAATTACTATTTTAATATTGATCTTTTAATTAACTACTTTTTATTAATAACTTAATTATTTAAGATAACTCATTATCTTGTACTAATTTTTATGGCATTTTATTACTTTAAATTAATATTTTTATTATTTTTTATTTCTTTGTAATTAAACAATGAATTGATAATATATTGAATAATATGAATTTGACTAATATCAAGGTTAATTAGTATTAGTTTATTATGTCATATCTCATTAATGAGCTAATTAATTAATTTAATAAGTTTTAGTTTAGAGTTGATATTAAATAATTAAATACCATTGTTAAAGTGGGCATAATTCGGTGTTACTTGACATATATCTTCGATCAAAAGGTTAGAGATGACTTAAAAAATAATCTATACCACAGTTTTTAACCTATATTTATAATTAATAAATCTCAATTTCTATGTATGTAATTAATTTTTTATTATTTTATTAAAATTTTATATTATCTACATTATTTATTATAATTTTATTATGTAACATTAATCTTTATATTATTAACTAAATTATATTATCAATTTTAGAATTATTACAAAGAGCATGGCATTAAGCGCCAAATCACATATCTAGCAAAATGGAGTTGCTTAACGTAAATTAGCACATCTTACTTCCATGTGTTAACAGATGCGAAGAACCTTCCGATGAAATTTTGGGCAGCACTATACAATCAGCTTGTCAAATCATCTATGATATCACTAATTTAGAGTAATATGTATGCCTATTTAATTGCTAGTTTTGCATCTAATTCTGAATTTTTATGTCAATATATATTTTGCATATTTTAGGAAAATCGAGTATTTCAAACTAAAAAAGATGAATTCGGAACATGTGTGATTTGTGGAGCTTAAAATGACCCTAATTGGAGCTAAGTATAGAAAAAATAAGCTTCACAGGTATATTTGGCTAAGGGGGGCAGCATTTTGACACTCAAAATAGAGTTAAGACGTTGTCCATTATGTTGAAAACCCGAGAGCTAGCGTCAAGATGTTGTTATGTGTCGTCTCGATGCTAGCGAAAGGCGCATGCGAGGATTTGATTTCCTTTTGAGGTACTATAACATCGTAAATCCAATATAAGTTATCTTCGAGTTTGTGGGTAAATTTGTTTTGTTCATGTTTCAAAGAGTAAGCATAGTAAGCTTTATCCAAAGGCAAAGTATTGTATTTTTGTTGGTTATAGTATTCGCATAAAATGGTGTAGACGTATGAATTCAAATATATATAAGAGAAGTTTTTTGTTTCTTGAGATGTGTTGTTTGATGAAATTTCATCACATCAAACAAATGCAAGTTCAAGTTAAGAGTGAGACGACTTTATCCAAGTTTATCTAGTTTATGGAGCACATGGAGAAGGAATTTATGCTGCCAATAAAGTGTCTTCACACAGATAAGGAGAAGACGATGTGATTTTTCAAATTGACAATTAGGACAATAACATCATGATGAATTTCTTTAAATAGAGGAACAACCAACATGACACAACTGAGCATGCCAAAGTGCACTGTCATTTTGACCAATCTTTTCAACATATGCATCACTTGCAAACAAACCCATAAAATAGATATTTCCTTTTTTTCAATAAACAGAATTTAGCTTCAAACTACTTAATATTAGAAACAATTCTCTCATCATTTGGACAAAAGAGATTACCTCTTAGAGTCGGCAATCTGGGAGATCAAAACTAAATTCTTCTTTCAACTTAGAACATGATAAACATCGTCAAGAGAAACACCACTAACATTTGAGGCACCACCCTTAACATTAAACATGACATTCTTTAACAATAGGATGTAAGGAATTATCAGGCATCACAATGACTCTTCTTCCTTGATGGGTACGTACATCAGAGAGAAGAGAAATGTTACGCCTTGCTTGAAAAAAAAAAAAAAAAAAAAAACTCAAAAAAAAGCGGGAGGGCTTCGCCTCCCCCTCCCTCTTCTCGCGCCGCGAGATAAGCGGCCGTCGGCCGTTTCGGCCGGCGGCCCACGCCCTCTTCCCCTCCCTTTTCTCATTCTTCTTCCCTCTCCCTCTCCGAAGCTCTCTCATTCTCTCAGTCTCTCTCTCTCGCCGTCCCTCTCCCTCTCCTCACCGTCTCTCTCTCTCTCTCTCATTTTCACCCGCCACCTCGTCTTTCTCTCTCTTTTTCTCGGCTTGTCGCCGCCACACACATGAGACTCGTCGCGCTCCTCGCCAGACGTCGTCGTCCGTCATGCACCTGCCGCCGGCGTGCTCGCACCGCGAGACTCTTCTTTTGGCTCTACTGGTTCGAATTTATTTTCGCCGGCCGGCCAAGAACCGAGACCGGCTACGATTAGATCGGGCCGTGAGGATTCAGATCCGCCGTCCACGCCGCCGCCGTCCACGCCCGCGCGCCCGCCCGCCGCCGCCGCAGGGCCGCGGTCCTTCTCTTTCGTCGGCGGTCGCCCGGTCCGCCCCTTAGTTCGTTTTGGATCTCCGTTAGGTGAGTTGTGCTCTTCGTAAGTCTCGGGTCGTGTTGTGTTCGATTTATTAACCCGTGTTGTGCTTGTTCTTCGTTAGGAGCGCTATTTTGGAAGTAGGGTCACGCGTTTGGAGCACGCCACAAAGTCGCCGTGGTCGTTGGCTTCCACGAAGAAGTAGTCGTTTGGACTAAACCACCCCAAGTGTAGGGCTTAGGGGCTTCGCTGCATACTATTGTTTCGAAAGCGTTTAATGATTAGAACGTGTAACAAACTGGACTTGTAGAAGCATGCTAGGTTGTGGTAAACTCTGCGATACTTGTTTTCTGTCTGTACTTTTGTTGCGAATATGATGAATCGAGTCTTTGTAGTCGTTATCCTTTCGTGCTAAAAAGATTGCCTTTCGTGCTTAGTTGTGTTCTTGTTAGGAAAGTTGACTTAAGCTTGTGCCGAAACCGATGCTTACGTTAGAGGTACATGTCGTGCTGAAGTTGTTGATTATGCTAGAGCTGTACGTCTGTTTGTCCCATGCCTTAGTTGTCTCGTGCTTAGTTTGTAGTGACTCGGGAAGTGCCGTTGAGTCTTAGGATTGTAGTTAGCACAACTAGCCCTAGTGCAGGCCCAAGTCCTAAGTATCTGTGTAACCCCTTAGTAGATCGAGACTCGAGGTTGGCGAGATGATGTATGGGATGTGATGGTCCGCCTCCATCCGGTTTGTGCGACTGGGGTCACGATCCTTAGAGTCAGAGGGGTTGGATAGAGTCCTTCGCCCTAGTGCAGGCCCGGGAATGAGCCCGAGGTCGATTGTGCGCGGTAATACCGCTTTGATGCTTATGGGATGTGGTGGTCCGCCCCCATCCAGTTGTGCGACTCGGGGTGTGATCCTTAGAGTCAGAGGGGTTGGATAGAGTCCTTCGCCCTAGTGTAGGCCCGAGAATGAGTCTCGTGGCCACGTGCTGCCAACCCAGTCTAGGAGCTAAGGGTAGGACAGAACTGAGAAAAGTGAGCAATAGTAGGGCCAGGATGCGTGTTGAGGTTGTTTGGCGGGCTAGGTGTCGTGTTAGCTAAGTCTAGGGTCGTTCTTATGTTCCTTATTCTTTGACGAAGTGGGTGCGCGCATCGAGTATTTTTATACTCACCCCTTCTTTATTTCTTTTTCGTGCAGGTAAGGCAAACCAGTGAGATGACCACTGGCGATGACGAGACCCTGCGAGGCTATGGAAGACTTGTAGGACTTAGTTAGGAGTTGTCGTTTCTTTTTCCTTCTTCCGTTGTGTTTTGTGGCTTCCATTCATGTTTTAAACTTATTTCTGTCTGATGTTTATTTCTCGAATCAAAGCATGTTCTGTTTTTACCTATCATACTCGAAGCATGTTTTGCTGTTTGGGATTTCTGTTAACTCCGAGGGACTGGAGCCCAGCCTATTGTTGTTCTGTGTAGTTTGGTGGAGGCTGGGTACCCTCGTGAGTCTTTGAAGTGTTCTCGTTTAGGTTCAGGCACTTGTAAAATTTTCGGTTTGTCCAGGTTGCGCCGTTATGCTGCCGGATTTTCGGCGCGAACGGTACAACTTGGAAGTAATGCCTCGAGTTGTTGTGTTCGTAATTTTTCGGGGTGTTACAAGAAACATTTCCAATAGCATGATGAAAACAACCAGAATCAACAATCCAATCCTCATTATAAGAACTATTAACATTCAAATTAATGAGTTTATCAACAGGTTCAATTAATAAGCATTGTTCTCAAGTAGATTTGTCGGGTTTATTACTTTCATGTACAACATATACTTCTACTTCTTTGAGATTCGCCTAACAATTTAGGCTAATATGATCTGATTTCCCATAAACACCACTTTCACCTGACATTATAATCATATTTGATGTGTCCCGACACTTGTCTCACCTAAAACATCCTCTTAAATTTCCTTGGACTGCCCTTCAACCTTGGAATCCTTGTTGTTATTTGAAGAATGGTTGGAAGAAGAATCAACATTTCCCTTGCATTTTGCCTAAAGAATATCTTCCACCAGGAAGTGAGTTTCCTTGTTGTTGTCAAGCATTTGCTTCACCAACACTTTCTGATTTAAAAACAAGTTTTCCAACTTCAATGATAGAAGGTTCATTTTACCCAGCTTTGTATCGATGAAATAAACGACATAAACTCCTTTCGTAGTTCACTAATAAGATACTGATGCAAATAGGGATGGCAACAAAGTGGGGTCGGAGATGCATTCCCATCTTCGTCCCCGCCCCATTCCCCGTTTTGGAGAGTCGGGATCGGGGTCGGAGATTCCCTGATCGGGGATCGGGTCCCCACGGGAAAAAATCCCCACTTTTCTTTTCTTTAATTTTTAATTATTTTTATTAAAAATAAAAATATATTAAAATCATGTAGATAAGCATTATTTGTAACACCCCGTAATTTGCACACTTCCTACTCGGGGCATTACTTCCAAGTTGTACATTCACACTGAAAATCCAAGAAGATAACGGCGCAAGAACTGGACAAACCGAAAATTTATGAAACACGAACCTAAACAAGAACACTTCAAAAGGACTCACGAGGGCACCCAAATTTACACCAAACTACAAAGAAACGACAGGCTGGGCTCCAGTCCCTCGGAGTTAACAGAAATCCACCAAACAACAGAACATGCTTTGAACACGAAAGAAAACATAACTGAACATACTTCGATTCGAGAAATGAACAACAGACAGACTAAAGTTTAAAACATGAACGGAAACAGCAGAACGCAACAGAAGAAAGAGAAATGAAAACAACTCCTAATCGAAAACTCTGAACTAAGTCCTACAAGTCTTCCATAGCCTCACAGGAGTCTCGCCGTCGGTGGTCATCTCACTGGTTTGTCTTACCTGCAACTAAAGAAGAAACAAACGAAGGATGAGTATAAAAGTACTCAGTAAGCAGCCCACTTCGTCCAAGAAATAAAGAACATAAGGAACGACCTTAGACTTAGCTAAACACGACACTTAGCCCGCCAAACAACCTCAACAAGCATCTTGGCCCTAATTCTTACTCAGGTTTCTTAGTTTTGTCCTACCCTTAGCTCCTGGACTGGGTTGGCAGCACCTGGCCACGAGACTCATCCTCGGGCCTGCACTAGGGCGAAGGACTCTATCCAACCCCTCTGACTCTAAGGATCACACCTCGAGTCGCACAACTGGATGGGGGCGGACCACCACATCCCGCAAAGCATCAAAGCGGTACTACCGCGCAAAATCGACCACGGGCTCATTCTCGGGCCTGCACTAGGGCGAAGGACTCTATCCAACCCCTCTGACTCCGAGGATCATACCCCGAGTCGCACAACTGGATGAAGGGCGAACCATCACATCCCATAACATCATCGTCATCTCGCCAACCTCGAGTCTCAGCCTACTAAGGGTTACACAGATACTTAGGACTTGGGCGTGCACTAGGGCTAGTTGTGCTAACTATAATCCTAAGGCTCAACGGCACTTCCCGAGTCACTTCAAAACCAAGCACGAGACTAACAGGCTCGGGACAGACAAACGTGTAACTCTAGCATATTCATCATTCTCAACACAAACTTAGGTCAGCTCTCCTAACAAGATCACATCTAAGCACGAAGAGATAACAGCCATAGCACGAAATGATAACAACCATAGCACATGAACATACATTCGACCCATCAGATATTTCATCACATTCACAAAAAAGCGAGGACAGTAACTCGTAACCAAATCATGTCTACCACAACCTAGCATGCTACTACAAGTCCAGTACGCTACACATTCTAAAACATTCAGTTCTGAAATAGTATAGCATGCATTGATGCCCCTAAGCCCTTCACTTAGGGGTGATTCAGTCCAAATGACTACTAACAGGGAAATCGAACACAACGAGAACTTGGGTTATGCGGCATGCTCCAAGGTTCTTTTACTTCCAAATCGTCCCTAACGAAGAACACGCACAAGATTAGTAAACCGAAACGTAAAAGCGACCTTAAAAGCTTTCAATAAGTAAAGCTCACCCAACGAAGTGCCAAACGAGTTAAGGAACGAACCAAGGCGATCGGACGGAAGGAAACAACTGGCGGCTCTGCAAGCGGCGGCGGCGCGTGGACCGGCGGGCGGCGACTGCGCGTGAAAGTGACGGTGGCGGCGTGTAGGTAGCAGATCTGGAATCCTCGCGACCCGATCTATCCAGAACCGGTCTCGGATCGTCGAAAACCGGTCGAAAAGAGCTTGAACCGGCTGAACCGAATGATGGGTTTCACGGATCTAGGCACGGGGACTCCTGTTGCGAGGTTCTGGCGGCGTTCTGAGGGCTGAGAGAGAGAGAGAGAGAGCTACAGTGAGCAAGAGAAAGAGAAAAGAGAGAGACGGAGAGTGAGAGAGACGGTGAGGCCGGGAGACAGAGAGGGAGAGAGATCGCAAGGGGGAGAGAGAGAGAGGAGACTGAGAGAGGGGGTCGGGGAGAGGGGAGAAAAACGAGAGGAGGGGAGGGGTGTGGGCCGCGGCCGGCGCGCTGCGGGCGCACGCACGAAGAGGAGGGGGAGGGCCGATTTTCGTTTATGTAAGTCTTTTTTTAAAAAAAAAAAAAAACTGACTGTTACAGTCTACCCACCTTAAGAACTTTCGTGCTCGAAAGTAGCTAGCTCTCGATCAGCTCTGGATAGCTTGCTCGCATCTCCTCCTCGCACTCCCAAGTGGCTTCCTTGAGATGATGGTTCTGCCAAAGAACCTTCACAAAACGGATTTCCCTGTTCCTCAGGACTTTACTATCACGAGCAAGAATTTGCACAGGCTTTTCCTCATAACTCAGATCCTTGTCTAACTTTAACGGCTCAAAGTCGATAACGTGCGAGGCATCCGCACGCACTTCGCAAACATAGACACATGGAACACGTTATGGACCGACGCAAGGGATGGCGGTAGGGCCAACCGATAAGCCACTGGCCCTAAGCGCTCCAGGATCTTGAAAGGACCAACGAACCTAGGACTCAACTTCCCTTTCTTACCAAACCTCAGGACACCCCTCATAGGTGGAACTTTCAAGAATACCAAGTCTCCAACAGTAAACTCCAACTCTCGGCTACGACATCGAAGATAACTCTTCTCGCCTACTACGTGTGTCGCCAACATCCTTGCCCTAATCTTCTGTATGGCCTCATTTGTCACTTGGACCAATTCGGGTCCCAACAATTTTCGTTCGTCAACCTCTCCTCAACACACTGGGGTCCTGCACCTTCTCCCATAGAGAGATTCGAAAGGGGCCATACCAATAGTCGTCTGATAACTATTGTTATAAGCAAACTCCATCAGGTGAAGGTGTGAGTCCCAACTACCTATGAAGTCTAACGCACAAGCCCGAAGCATATCCTCTAGAATCTGATTCACCCTTTCCGTCTGGCCATCGGTCTGCGGGTGAAACGTTGTACTAAAGTTACTCTGTGCCCCTAGGGCTCTCTGAAAACTCACCCAAAAGTTCGAGGTGAACCGTGGGTTTCTGTCAGACACGATCTTCACTGGGACTCCATGCAACCTTACTATCTCTTCCATGAACAAATGTGTTCACTTCTCAACTGTATAGGTAGGCTTACCAGGCAGTAAAGTGAGCGGACTTGGTTAGTCTATCCACAATCACCCGGATCATCGTGAATCCTTTTTCATTGCTCGGGCAATCCCGAAATAAAGTCCATGGAGATCTCCTCCCACTTCCACTGGGGTACTTCCAGCGGTTGCAACAACCCTGCTAGTTTCTGTCTCGGTGCTTTAACTTGTTGGCACACTAAACACCTGCTGACAAACTCTGCCACATCTCTTTTCATTCCACGCCACCAATAGAACGATTTCAAATCTTGATACATCTTAGTGCTTCCTGGATGCACTGAAAAATGAGAGTTGTGAGCATCAGACAAAATCTCTTCCTTGAGACCACTCTCAGCAGGAACACACAACCGTCCCTTGAAAAGTAGTCCACCATCTATTGTCACCGAGAACTCGCTTTTCTCACCACTTCTTGCCTGACGCCAACAATCCTCAAGACTCGAGTCTCCCTTCTGAGCCTCAATGACTCGCTGCCTCAAGGTCGGTCGTACCGATAACTGGTTCAGTTGTGTTGTGACCTGACTCACCACAACTGCTATTTCTGCACATTCCATTTCTGAATGCAAAGGGACTTGCCTCGTGACCAGCGCTGAGGTGTGAGCCACCTTTCTGCTAAGAGCATCAGCGACAACATTCGCTTTGCCTGGATGGTACAATATCTCAACCTCATAGTCCTTTACTAACTCCAGCCATCTGCGTTGTCTCATGTTTAACTCTTTCTGGGTAAAAAGATACTTGAGGCTCTTGTGGTCCGTGTACATCTGAATCTTTTCCCCATACAAGTAATGTCGTCATATCTTCATAGCGAAGACCACGGCGGCCAACTCCAAATCATGGGTTGGGTAATTCCGCTCATAATCTTTCAACTAACGCGAGGCATAGGCGATCACCTTTCCATTCTGCATCAACACACAACCCAAACCTTTCTTAGAGGCATCACTGTAGACCACAAAACTTCCTGAGCCATTAGGTACTGCAAGCACAGGTGCAGAGACTAGCCTGTGCTTGAGGTCCTGAAAACTCGCTTCACACGCTTCACACCACATGAAAGGATTTCCCTTCCGAGTTAACTGAGTCAAGGGTGTGGCTATCTTGGAGAAATCCTTGACAAATCTCTTGTAGTAGCCTGCCAAACCCAAAAAGCTTCGCACTTCGGAGACTGCTCTTAGGCGGGGCCAATCGACATCGCCTCAATCTTTGGCGGATCCACTGTTACACCTTCTTTAGACACCACGTGTCCTAGGAAGGCTACTCGCTGCAACCAGAACTCACACTTGGAGAACTTTGCATACAACTGATTGGTTCTCAAAGTTGTCAACACTTCCTTCAAATGAATCTCATGCTCCTCCTCTGACTTGGAGAACACCAAAATATCGTCGATGAAGACGATCACAAAGGTGTCTAAGAACTCCTTGAACACCCTGTTCATTAACTCCATAAATGATGATGGAGCATTCGTCAAGCCAAAGGACATCACCGTGAACTCATAGTGTCCGTACCTGGACCTGAAGGCAGTCTTTGCAATGTCCTCATCCTTGATTCTCAGCTGATGGTACCCTGACCACAGGTCGATCTTAGAAAATACTGTCGCTCCTTGCAGTTGGTCAAACAAATCATCGATCCTGGGTAAAGGGTATTTGTTCTTCACTGTCACCTTGTTCAGCTCTCGATAGTCAATGCATAACCGCATCGACCCCATCCTTCTTCTTCATAAACAACACGGGTGCACCCCAAGGTGAAACACTTGGACGGATGAACCCCTTATCTAGAAGTTCCTGCAACTGAGTCTTAAGCTCCTTCAATTCTGCTGGTGCCATTCGGTAGGGAGCTTTAGACAACGGAGTCGTCCCGGGCTCCGGCTCATCATCAAGTCTACCTCACGGACTGGTGGGTAGACCAGCAACTCTTCGGGGAACACATCCGCAAAACTCGAACGACAGAACCGAACTCAACTCGGTCCCTTGTTTCTTGTATCAGCAACACTAGCCAAGAGAGCCCAAGCCCTTCACTTATCAGCTTCTTTGCCTTGAGAGCTGAAATCATCTTCGGAATCTCTCCAGTCTCAATTCCCTTGAACTTGAAATCGACTCACGAGGTCGAAACACCACCTCTCGCGATGGCGATCGATGTTGGCATGGTTCGCAGACAACCAATCAATGCCCAGGATTACATCGAAGTTGCTCATGTCCAGCACAACCAACGTCACATCTAGCACGCGACCTGTTACCACTACCTGACCAGACTTAACTTTTTTCCGAGCTACTAACTCTCTATCCACCGGGGTGGCTACTGCCAGGTCAACGTCTAAAGGCTCTACCTCTAACCGGGCTTGTCTCACAAAAACAGCAGAAATAAAAGAATGTGAGGAACCAGAATCAAACAGTACAAGAGTCAAGTGGCCAAGAACGGGTAGTGTACCTGTCACCACAGCACCGGAACCTCCTGCGTTCCTGTTCGCACTTGCATAAACTCCACCCCTCTGGCGGTTTCCAGACTCATCCTTCTTTCTTCATGACAGGCTTTGGCCAGTGCCCGAGCTTTCCACGCTTATAGCGAGACTCTCGGTCTGCGGCTCCTTGCTTGCACACAGATAACAAGTGGCCCAACTTCCCACAATTATTACAGATCTTGCTAAGCGCATGATGAGCCCATTGTCTTTGAACTCCACATCTATAACATGAACCCCTGCTCGGAGCCTGCTGGGGTTGATGTCCCTGAGTTCCAGATCTGTTTGGCCTAGTAAAGGCCTGCTCAAACTTTCTCTTCTGGCTGGTTTCAAAACTCTGACCTGCACCTGAACTCTGGCTGACAACGAACCCATGCAGCCTCAGGTCTGTATCAATCAGGGATGCCACTCGGACTGCTGCGGCATAAGTCTTGGGGTCGTAAGCAACTGTCGACCCACGTACGCCTCCTCGTAAACCTGTGAGGAAGCACTCCACCTTCTTCTTCTCTGTATCCACCATATCAGGGGTGAATCGAGACAGGGTCGTAAACTCGTGCTCGTACTTCTCGACCATCTGGTTCGGTCCTTGCTTTAGTTGTACGAACTCAACTTTCTTGTCGATTCTAAGCACAGCCGGAGTAGTACTTCTCGTAGAACACCTTTTGGAACTGCGTCCAAGTTATCGGTCCCCGTGATCGACATCTATGGACCGTCTGACAGCCGCCACCATGGGAGAGCACTTCCTTAACGCATAGATCGCTGCATGACCGAACTTTATGGTGCTCGGGGCAATCCATTCGACTCAGAATATCGTCCACTGCCGCAAACCATGCTTCGGCAGCTTCATGGTCTACCGGCCCATCGAAGAAAGACGGGTCATACTTCTTAAAATCCTTCAGATATCCCGCTTCTTCTGTCGTTGCCCTAAACGTAAAAGTTTATGCATCCCTTGGATTTTGCGCAGGTGCTGGTTCCTGATTTCGGGCTCCTAGGGCCTCCATGGCCTGAGTGAACATAGCTGTCTGGTTAGCTTGACTCGCTATATTCGCCTGGATCGATTGTTGAATGCCCGCCATGAGTTCAAAGAATCGGACGCGATCCTGCACGTTCGGTGATTGGACATTTGCCCTCTCTCCGGGCTCCTACATTTTGTCGGTGATTCCTCGACCATCTGGGACATCCCGGTTGAGCTCCTCCCGATGCTCGGAGTGCTCAACCTCTGGTGCATCGACGGTCGGTTCCTGGTCTCGGGCCCTTCGACCTCGACTCCTGCG
This sequence comes from Trichosanthes cucumerina, assembly GCA_036507285.1. Classification (NCBI taxonomy): domain Eukaryota; kingdom Viridiplantae; phylum Streptophyta; class Magnoliopsida; order Cucurbitales; family Cucurbitaceae; genus Trichosanthes; species Trichosanthes cucumerina. The sequence goes on along the minus strand of CM071836.1, from coordinate 25,119,101 downwards.
ACCACCCCGACCTCGACCACCAGCAACTGCTCTTGCACGACCTCTACCACGTGCCATAATTTAAAACGAAAGGAAAACAGAACACATCAACAACAATTCAGGAAGTACAGCACAGAAGAAAACACATCAACCTCAACAACGAACTTCCTACTACTTACTAAGTAAAAGCAAACCTGTTGATGACCCGACGAGTTCCTTGCGAGAGGCTATGAATGACTAAACACCTACGATGTAGGCAGTATACAAGATCTAAAACTACGCTCTGATACCAACTGTAACACCCCGTAATTTGCACACTTCCTACTCGGGTCATTACTTCCAAGTTGTACCGCTCGCACCGAAAATCCAGCAGCATAATGGCGCAACCTGGACAAACCGAAAATTTATGAAACCTGAACCTAAACAAGAACACTTCAAAAGGACTCACGAGGGCACCCAGCCTTCACCAAACTACAAAGAAACGACAGGTTGGGCTCCAGTCCCTCGGAGTTAACAGAAATCCACCAAACAACAGAACATGCTTTGAACACGAAAGAAAACATAACTGAACATACTTCGATTCAAGAAATGAACAACAGACAGACTAAAGTTTAAAACATGAACGGAAACAGCAGAACGCAACAGAAGAAAGAGAAATGAAAACAACTCCTAATCGAAAAGTCTGAACTAAGTCCTACAAGTCTTCCATAGCCTCACAGGAGTCTCGTCGTGGTGGTCATCTCACTGGTTTGCCTTACCTGCAACAAAAGAAGAAACAAACGAAGGATGAGTATAAAAGTACTCAGTAAGCAGCCCACTTCGTCCAAGAAATAAAGAACATAAGGACTGCCTTAGACTTAGCTAAACACGACACCTAGCCCGCCAAACAACCTCAACAAGCATCCTGACCCTAATTCTTACTCAGGTTTCTTAGTTTTATCCTACCCTTAGCTCCTGGACTGGGTTGGCAGCACCTGGCCACGAGACTCATCCTCGGGCCTGCACTAGGGCGAAGGACTCTATCCAACCCCTCTGACTCTAAGGATCACACCTCGAGTCGCATAACTGGATGGGGGCGGACCACCACATTCTACAAAGCATCAAAGCGGTACTACCGCGCACAATCGACCACGGGCTCATTCCCGGGCCTGCACTAGGGCGAAGGACTCTATCCAACCCCTCTAACTCCAAGGATCATACCCTGAGTCGCACAACTGGATGGAGGGCGGACCATCACATCCCATATCATCATCGTCATCTCGCCAACCTCGAGTCTCAGCCTACTAAGAGTTACACAGATACTTAGGACTTGGGCCTGCACTAGGGCTAGTTGTGCTAACTACAATCCTAAGGCTCAACGGCACTTCCCAAGTCACTTCAAAACCAAGCACGAGACTAACAGGCTCGGGACAGACAAACGTGTAACTCTAGCATATTCATCATTCTCAACACAAGCTTAGGTCAGCTCTCCTAACAAGATCACATCTAAGCACGAAGAGATAACAACCATAGCACGAAAGGATAACAACCATAGCACATGAACATACATTCGACCCATCAGATATTTCATCACATTCACAAAAAACAGGGACAAGCAACTCAGAACCAAATACTGTCTACCACAACCTACCATGCTACTACAAGTCCAGTATGCTACACATTCTAAAACATTCAGTTCCGAAATAGTATAGCATGCATTGATGCCCCTAAGCCCTACACTTAGGGGTGATTCAGTTCAAATGACTACTAACAGGGAAACCGAACACAACGAGGACTTGGGTTATGCGGCGTGCTCCAAGGTTCTTCTACTTCCAAATCGTCCCTAACGAAGAAACCACCCAACGAAGTGCCAAACGAGTTAAGGAACGAACCAAGGCGACTTTAAAAGCTTTCAATGAGTAAAACTCACCCAACGAAGTGCCAAACGAGTTAAGGAACGAACCAAGGCGACCGGACGGAAGGAAACAACTGGCGACTCTGCAGACAGCGGCGCGTGGACCGGCGGCGGCGGCGGCGCGTGAAAGTGACGGTGGCGGCGTGTAGCTAGCAGATCTGGAATCCTCGCGACCCGATCTATCTGGAACCGGTCTCGGATCGTCGAAAACCGGTCGAAAAGAGCTTGAACCGGCTGAACCGAATGATGGGTTTCACAGATCTAGGCACGGCGGCTCCGGCTGCGAGGTTCTAGCGGCGTTCTGAGGGCTGAGAGAGAGAGCTACAGTGAGCGAGAGACAGAGAAAAGAGAGAGATGGAGAGTGAGAGAGACGGTGAGGGCGGGAGACAGAGAGGAAGAGAGATCGCAAGGGAGAGAGAGAGAAAGTTATAAATTTTATTTATTTAAATTATTAAAATTTAAAAGGTATTTAATATAAAACTTATAAACATTATAAACATTATATAAAACATGTTACTGTATTAATATTGTTACTGTTTTTTAAATATTTTTTTAAAAATTTAATAATTTAAATAAATAAAAGAACAATAAGGTTTCTATATATACAAAACGGTAACAGTAATTTTATAATAATAAGATTTATATAAAACAGTATATATATGTTATTAGTTATATAAAATTACATATCACTAACAATATTTTTACCCATAATCATAATATATATCATAGATTTTTTAAAAATATATATATAAAAAAGGATTATTCTAAGCGGGTTTGGGGACGGAGCGGGGATACCGTCCCCACCGCCATTCGGGAACCCAAAAAATTCTCTGATTTCTTTAGAGTGAATTACAACCTTTCAAGTGCGTCTCACACTTCCTTTGAAAAATTCACATCACAATCACGTGCTCGATATAATCCTTGCCAATAGAAGTTTGCAAAGGAAATAAAGATTTGTCACACTTGATCTTCTACTTCCTCCATGCCTCAATATTCTCTAGAGTATCTTCGGGAATTTCTGCATTATTACTAGAAACAAGATCCCATAAATCTTTCCCCAATAGAAATTAAGCTTCCATAAAATAGTTTAACTATATAATTATCATTGGTAAGCTTGTCTATACAACATTGTTTCCACCATTCATCTTCTCACCGAGTATTGAACTAAAAAACAAGACAGATAACCTAACCACTTCTATACCATATGACTAAAGAACGAAGAGAACAAAAAGTAGAAACAAGAGATAAATTGTACAAAAGAGCAAGTGCAATTTAATTCTATGCACTAAAATAAAAACACTACAAGTATTTATTAGAAAAACAAACAATTAACCACTTATTCAGGATTCGTTTGATAACGCTCATGTTTCCTGTATCTTGTTCCTATTTCTCATTTTTAAGAAACAAACTGGTTTGATAAACATTTATGTTTCTTGTTTCTATTTTTTTTAGAAACGTTTCTAAAAAAGTGGCAGATTTTGAGAAACTACAAAAAGTAGTTTCGCTTTTTGTATCTCAAATTCTGTTCCTGTTTCTTTTCTGAAGTTTCATGTATGTATCATACTTCTACTCTCTACACCCATCTCTCCTCTTCTTTTTCCCTCTTCCACTCTATTTTTTTTCTTTTAATACTTTTTTTCTTTTTATTTTTTTCTCTCTCTTTCATCTTAATATTTTTTTTAATAGTTCTTTTTTTATTTTCTCTTTTATTTTATGTTTTTTTCTCTTTTCTCTTTTCGTTATTATTTTTTATTTAAATCTCGATTATTTTTTTCTTTTGTTACGATTAAATATAAAAAATATATGTATTCTCTCTTTTTTTTCTGATTTTACTTTGTGTGTATGACTAATGCATTTTTAAAGGAAAAAAGTTTATTATTAAATTAAAGAAATGTGTGTATGCTCAATTGACTAACCTTACAATTCATAAATTAGTCTAATTGAACTAACTTCTATAGGCCAAAATAGTATAAAATGAATTGATTTGAGTGATAAATGACATTACAAATCAAATTTGAAGATGATATAATTTATTATTATTATTATTAATTTTGTGTTGGTTTGGAATAAAATATTATAAACCCTTTATGATTATTTTATATTTATTTTAATGCAAATTATATATTTTATTATTTCTATGTACTAAATTTATTTTTACTAAAGAAACAATAAACAAGAAATAGTTATCAAACACATGTCTGTTTCTATTTCTTTTTTTAAAGAAACAAGAAACAAAAATAGTTATCAAACATGTTTTTGTTTTTAATTTTTAAGAAACAAGAACAGGAAACAAGAAACAAAAACAGGAAACGAGAAACGAGAAACGAGATCAAACGACCCTCACTAACCTAAAAATTTTCTTTAACCATCCCACTAAGTTATATTCCACCTAATTAGGAGTCACTGCCCTAAATAAGTGACAACTAATATTAATTTCTAATAATTAAAAATCTAACTACATCAAATTATTTGCTTAACAAGTTTCACTAATTTTTAAAGTATACTTATTTAATCATTTTTTAATAATTAGGTTTAATTATTTAGTTTTTTTAAGAAAATTAATTAGTGTGTAAGTATTACTTTTAACTAATAACTTAACAATACTGTTTATTTATTTTTATTCTAATTGCTTGTTTTAATTAATTCATATAATGTCATATAAAATAATACTCATTTTTATTTACGATTAGCATATAATAATCTAGTAACATTTATTTATATTCTCATATATATAATAAGCACAATTAGTTAAGTAAAAAGAATGTCCGTACGATAGACAACCCTATAAAACAAACACATATATTATTTTTTTATGGTAAACACATACCTTAATTATTTCATCCATATAAAAACAAATATTTGATACCCTGAATCTAATTTCCCAATATCTTATATCTAGGCTCACAAAATAAAACTCAGGATCCAAATAGATTGTAAATGATAAAGCTCAAAACATCTATAATGATTAACATAAATTTTCTTGAAACAATGAAAATCTAATGTCCAATTTTACAAAACAAATGACCGTAAATAATATAATTCTGAGATATCTTAAGATAATTGGATACCTTACATTATCACAAAATATATAAAATAATTTAGATACCCACCTCATAAAAATCTTAAAGTAGTCCAAAATAAATGGTCCTCAACAATTAAATATAAAACTTGGTAATCCAAAAGTGGAGACAATGTTTTTATTAAAGAAAATTTAAGTGGGTGAGTCGATTTTAATTTAAATTTTCAATTTCATAAATTTAAACTCTTAACTTGAACAAATGTTGTAACTAAATCTCATCAAATCTAAATTTAAAAATTCTCCATGAACTAATTTTCTAAATCATAAAAAATTCAACTAAAAAAAACTCAAATTCACGCTCAAGAGATGAATCATGAAAAATACCCACAAAATTAAGCACATTAAAAAATGTTCAAAATTCAAAAAAATGTTGAAATCCAATTATTAAATGCATCTAACACAATTTAGACCCGGATAATCATTTGATTTTTTAAAAAAATATATTTTTTCTCACCATTTTTCTATAATGAGATTCATCTTTCTCAAGAAAGCATTTGAATCCTTAACTAAATTTCAAAACAAAAACAAATTTTTGAACACTATTTTTTTAGGTCTCGTTTGATAACCACTCGATTTTTTATTTTTGGTTTTTGAAAATTGAGTCTAAAAATACTACTTCTACCTATGGATTTCTATGTTTTCTTATGTACTTTTTGTTTCTATGTTTTAAAAAACTAAGTTAAGTTTTGAAAACTAAAAAAAATAGTTTTAAAAAATTTATTTTTGTTCTTGAAATTTGGTTAGAAACATAAATGGTACCTAAAGAAAGATGGAAATCATTGTAGAGAAGTTGAAGAGAATTTGTGTAACGCCGGAGAAGTTCAGGTACGGGTAATTTGGAATTTTAAATTCATTGTGTTTTTCTTTTGAAGTTAAAACGTGTGGTTTGACTTGGCTTTTGGGTTGGTTGTAGTTTTAAAAAGGGTTGAGGGGCGTTTTGGTAATAAAATCCCATTAGGGTTTTGAGAGGAGGGCTCCTTTTTGCCCTTATTTGCACGCTTCTCGATGTGGCCTCTTTCCCACTTTCCATTCATCTCTCTCACCCTCTTCACGATCCTTCTGCCTGCCGCCTGACTAAGAGTTGTCGCCATTTCTAGACACCGCCGGTGTGCTCGTCGCTAGGGGTGAGCATCGGTCGGTTGGGGTCGGTTGCCGACCCAACCGACCCCGAACCGACCATGGTCGGTCGGTTCGACCGAATTTTTTTAAAAAAAAAATTACCAAAATCGACCAACCGACCGGTCGGTTCGATCGGTCGGTTTGGTCGGTTTATATTATATATTTAAATATTTATTTAATTAATTATTTAATATTTATAATTATTATTTTATTATTATTTAATATATTTTCAGAAAATCTTTTTAGTTTTTTATTTTTTTAATTATTATTATTATTATTATTATATATAAATTTTTTTTAAATAATCGGTCGGTTCGATCGGTTTTGTGAAGCACAAAACTAACTCCAACCGAAAAAAGCACAAAACCGACCGACCGCCCTCGGTTCGATTGATTTCGGTCGGTCGAGTCGGTTTTCGGTCTTTTTTTGCTCACCCCTACTCGTCGCGCCGCAGACCGTTCGTGGTCGAGTTGTCGCGGCGCTAAAAAAGTGTCGCCATTGCTCGTCAGAGTCGCCAAGATCTCCGCTACTTCCCGAATCGTTGCGCCAGTCTCAAAGTCGTTCACCGCTGCAGACGCGTGGCGATCTGTACCGAGCCACGCCGCGAAGACCGTCCGTCGTGGGTTCGTTGTCGGCTTTCCCTTGGTCGGCTCGCTATCTTTTAGTCCGGTCTTCAGGATGAGCCAACTGGTTTCGTGTAGATCGGCGTGTGGGCTTCCCTGAATGTGTCTCCACTCGCCGCCACCCACCCACCGTCGTCGTCGTCGTCGTTGTCGCCGCCGCCGCCAGTTCTGCAAGTAGATTTCGCCGGAAAACGCCGCAATCTTCATTGGACCTTTGGTTGGCGGGTAATTGTAATTTTAAGTTTTGGTTATGAATGGAAGGTTATTGTTAAGTTGGATTTGATTTGATTAATATGTGTCTTAGGGCTTTATTGAGGTTCGAGGAAAGGACGACAAAACTTAAGCAAGGTCAACGCCTTCTTGACTCACATTTTGGACGAAGGTTCGGGTCAGAACGCGTGGCAAAGACTTAAGGTTTTAGTTGTTGAACGAAACTAAAGTAAGGGAACCCACACCAAACTCTAAAACTTAGAATTTAAGGGCTTGTTCGAAAAAAATGTCATAATCGGGTTGGAAAGTCTCTTTTAAATGCCATGATATGTATGAAAAGTCTCTTTTGAATGCCACGATATGTTTGAAAAGTCTCTTTTAAATGTCATGGTATGTTTGAAAAGTCCTTTATGAATGTCATGATCTGTTTGAGAGGTCTCTTTTAAATGCCATGATCTAGTTGGTTTGATAACCATTCCAAAGGCCATGATGTAATTTTGTTGTTGCATCGAAATTGAGCATTTTGATTTTTGATATATGTTCATGTCATGAGATTTTTGCACGAATGTTGTTGCTATTTCTTTTGGGACCCTGAGTATGTATTTCTTGAAAATGTTGCGAAGGTCGTGGTGAAATCTTCCGATGATATTCATTATATAAGTTATGTATGAGTTAGAGTCGACTCGAACTAGAGGACATGATCCGGGAGAACTTAATCGTCCACTAAAGGCCGAAGAGAAATTTATTAAAAAAGAAAATGCTTACGAAGGTCGTGGCGGTTAAACTTTCGATATATATATGTATACGTATTTGATGCTATGTAAGTCACGAAAGACTTAGAGTCGACCTAAACTAAGAGGCCATGTATCAGGAAATCTTAATTTCCCACTGATAGCCGAAGAGAAAAAGCCATGAAATATGTTTTATTATGTGTGGGTCTCATATAAAGCCATGGTTTGTTTGACAACTTGTTTTTTTCAACCCCGGTAGTGGGGACACTTACTGAGTATTATTTCATAATACTCACCCTTTCTCTTAAAAATGTTTTCAGGTAAGGCAAGAACTTACAGGGCGAATGACGGGAATGCGTTGCGAAGGCCATGAGAATAGAAGTCATGTCTTCCACATATTTTAAACTTTGTTTCATGTTTTAAGTTTGTTCTTATTTAAAATTATTTTGTCAAGTATTGAACTTCATTTAAACAGAGGCCAGATTTGAGTTTTCTTTATTTTAGTTCGAGTGAACCTTGTTTTAAATGATCGTTTTCTTGGGATCCCAATAAAGAAAGTATTTCGTTCTCTGTTTTACTTCTTGACTCTTTGTTTTTTGCCTCAAATGAATGCATGGTTAGTAATGACTCTAAGAAAAGAATCCTGAAAAGTAGGGTCGTTACAATTTGTGAGAAAACAAACATAATTTTTAAAATAAAAAATAAAAAACTAAATGATTATCAAACACGGTCTAAGTTTTCAAAGTTAGCTTGAGTTTTGAAAACATATCTAAAAAATAATAACAAATCAAGGAAACTCAGCTATGAAAGTAGTATTTATAGGTTTAATTTATATTATATATATATATATATATATATATATATATATATATTACTTTCTAATTATAAAAATATTCTAGTAAAAATCTAACTCATTGAGCTATACATAAACATAGGCTAAATTATAGAAAATACCCCTAAACTACGGGGTTTGTGTCAAAAATACCTCTAAACTTTAAAAAGTTTTAAAAATACCCCTGAACTTTCAAAAAGGCTCAAAAATACCCTTGTTGTTAAGTTTTGGATGGAAACCGTTGAAGTTTTGTTTCAAAAATACCCCTAAACTTTTAAAAAGTTTAAAAAATACCCATGGCCTTAAAAACTTTTTAGAAAAATACTTGAAGTTTTGGATGAAAAATGTTAAAATTTCGTTTCAATAATACCCTTAACCTTTCAAAAAAAAAGTTCAAAAATAGAAAAATGCAATATCGTTTAAGTGTGTATGGATTAAGTTTTAATATAGTGTATAAAAATGTTAGATTATCGTCTATATAGGATTGGTATTCTAATTCACTTAATTTACCATGAATATAATCATTCAATTTTATTTGAAAAAAGAAATAGAAAAATGAATAAGAGCAAAACAAAATAAAGAAAAAATAAATGAGGAAGAAAACAATCAATCTTTAAGGAATTGATTTCATCAATCATACCAATAATTCAATTAATTAAACAACTAAGATTGACATGCAAATATTTCATAAGTCAGGAAGATAAAAGTTAAGACTACCTTTTACGAAAGCAAGTGAATTTTTTTATCTTTCACATCATTCTCGGGGAGGTCCGGGCAAATTTTTAAAATTTCTAATAGATTGATTAAATGAAATCTCAAAGAATCCCATTAAATACCAAAGAGAATTATTGAAAAGCTTTTTTAAAAAGTTTTGTAAGGTCAAGGGTATTTTTGAAACTTTTTTAAAGTTCAAGGGTATTTTTGAAACAAAACTTTAACTGTTTCCATCCAAAACTTAACGACAATGGTATTTTTGAATCTTTTTGAAAGTTCAGGGGTATTTTTGAAACTTTTTAAAGTTTAAGGGTATTTTTGACACAAACTCCATAGTTTAGGTGTTGGGATGTATGTCCTAATCTCGTTTTGTTTGTAAATTTAACATTTGAAATTAATAAGAGTTATTTATTTCATCACTTTGTGTCTCGCAAATTTTACAAATTTTATCCAATAAACTAAGCTCCAGGGTCATTGAATACATGAGAGAACTAGAACTAATTGAACGGTGTGTAGTGGATACACAAGGAGGATCACGTTCGAGTTAATGACCCGAGCGGTCTACAGTATATGGATAGGGTTGGAGACCTAATCCTGGATGCGTTGTGGATGCGACCCGCTTTGTATTAGATACAAACGAGGTGATCTGACTCGTTCATGTGGTTGACATACGAGTGGGGGCATCATGTGCAATGAGATTGTACAAGACTGCATCGTGAATTATTAGACCTCACCGATGTAACACGCGTGCGGTATGGACTAATAACTTCGTGAGATGACCATTAGTGACTCGACACGAATCACGAGCGTGTTACGGACTCCCGTCATCTGGGAAGTCTGTCATTTGACTAGTACGGTGAGGGTGGTCACAGTTACTCGCCCAATATGTCTATCTTCTCAGGGACAGGACCAAGTAGGGAGCTGAGAACTTAACTACGTGAGATGGAATTCACTCGTTCCCACCTTTAGGGAAACTAGAGGGGTTGTTCCCTTAAGTGTTATCTCTAGGGCTTGGACAACGAGCGCCCACCCTCTCACTGGCACAAGAGGGGTGTTGTGTATGGTTGGACCCTTACAACGTTGTTGTTCATTAGAGGAGCAGTGGGGACTTAAGGAGTAAGAAGTAGACACGGGTAAAGCGGTAATTTGACGGCAGGTGTCTCGAACAACAACCTGTGAAGGGTCGACTCATGGGTATTGGTTATATCAGTTGACGCATCTTGTCTTCCACTGACGAGAGTGCAGCTACGGGCTTTAGTGGAGTGTTACCGTAGCTAATGAATGTTGATTAATCGGGTCAAAGAGTTTGATAGGTTAGTCTCGGATCATTGGAGCTCGTCACTGTAGGTCCATTAGATCCCTCGGTTGGCTCAAATTGGATTAATAGAAAGTTTACATTTTTTGTGTGAATTTGAAGTGTTCAAGTTCACTAAAGGGCAAGTATGTCATTTATATGAGATATGTATGACATATTATATAGTTTAATGTGAACGAGATTCATAATAAACTATAGGTTAGCCTAATTGTTGAATTAGAGTTAATTAGGAGAAATTAGATTGAGAGAAATTAAATTGAATGTGATTCAATTTAAGAATACACAATAATACAAATGTGATTTGTAAAATGAGATATGAGATATCTTATAATATGTGGTTATGCAAATATGATGTGCATAACCTATGGTTGTGGTAAAATGGTAAATAGGTGGAGATTTCAACTCCACCTATCACCATTATTTAAACCCCTTTGCAAGAAGGGGTGGTAAGTCTTCTTGCTCATTTTTGGATTTCTCACCAAGAGCACTTTCCAATTCTCTCTCAAACACCTCTCTCAAATTCTCCTCCCTACACCAAAAGAAGAGAATCTCACCATTCTCCTTCTACCAAAAGTAGAAGAACCGAGTAACCAAGTGGAAGTGTTCGGTTCGTTGATTCGTACGAGAAGTTCAAGATCGTTGAGAACGAGTACACGAAGGGTTCGTGATTGGAAGAAGGAATCGTGAAGAAAGGTTCTTCAACAAGTAAGTAATTTACTGTTTTTCCTTCTTTAATTGCATGTTTAGCCTAATACTATTAAATAGTTTAATTTTAAGAAAACGAATTGCATAACAATACCACGACGATTTGATCGTCTTCCGCTGCGCAGAGATTCTCATTCCCTTCATTAGGGGCATTTTCTATAATTTAGCCCATAAACATATATATACACACACTAAGGGGTTGTTTGGGGCACAGGTTCTGAATCAAAATCCTGGGAATCAGAAGCCTGGAGGGTTTGTCCTGAAGGGTTCTAAAGCATGGAAATCAGAAAACTGTGTTTGGGGTGCAGTGTTTTGAAGCTTAGGAATCAGAGAGTTGTGTCTTAGGTGCAGTTTTCTGAACTCTAGATTTGATACAGTTTTGTTTCACTTTTTTCTTTTAGTTATTTTATTCCTTTCAAATTTTTGTAATTGATCTTATGTGAATTGTAGAAGCTAATGTCTAACATGTATCAATTTTTTAAGTAACTTTTCCATGAAGCTTTCAATTTAGGTTGTTTTTGAAGAATAAAAAAAGAGTTTTAAACCTTTAGAACAACCTTTAGCATTTAGACTCAAACCAACTATTCGGGTTGCAAATATCTTCAACCCAAACAACCCTAATTAAGTGATGAATGCAAATCTAACCTAACCATGAAACATTTGGGTTGAGTTGGTTTAGGTTGATACGTAATATATATATATATATATATAATTAAGATTAGAAACTTTTTTAATTTATATTATGAATTTTTACCTTCCAAAAGACTCAAAAACTTATTTTTAAAAGTTATTGAAGAATAAATCATTTAAAAATAATTATAAAATTAAATTAGTTGTAATATAAGTAAAAAAAATATTTTTCTAAAATTAATATGAAGTTTTGGTTAGTTGGGTTCTAGGTTCAACCGAAACTAATTTTTTGTGAGCCCCACGAACCAACCTAACTCATAAAGTTTTTTTTTAACCCAACCCAACCCAAACCGTAGAATTGGATTGGGTTGATAGGGTTCTTCGGGTCATCGAATTTTTTGAACACCCCTACCACGAGTTTACACATAAAGATACACCGTCCAAAAGTGTTGTAACGCTCCAGACCCAAGATCCTCTATCATCCATGACTGCTTGCTTTGTCTTCACTCACATGCTCCCTAGGAAAATTCCCAGGAGGTCACCCAACATAGAATTACTCCAAGCCAAGCACGCTTAACTGTGGAGTTCCTATGATTGAGCCACCGAAAAGGAAGGTGCACCTTGTTGGTATAGGTAGTAGCTATCAATTCTTTTTAAGCTTTTCTCAACTATACTTTCACATCCTCATGGTCACTCGCATGTACCCCTTTTCCTCGGGCACCATGCTTCCATATCCTCAGGATCCCTCTCATTCAGATGTGGACTCGGTTCATTCATGTACCCCTCTTCCTCGAGCGTCACAAGTGTTGCAACTGACATGAAACAAAAGGACATAAAACGTGCGAAAGAATTTTTTTTTTCTATTTTTTTCTAACTTTTAAAATAGAAATTACAAAATTGAGTCATTTTAGTGTATATTAAAAAAACAAAAAAAAATACTAAGTTATTTGTTTTAAAAAAAATAAAAAATAAAAATTTCACAAAATTCAAAGGTTTTGAGAATAGCATAAAAAATTGTTTAGTAGCCATTTTTTAATTTTATTTTAACCTTTTAAAAAATTGACTAGATTGTCGGATTGTTGGAATGGTCGAGTTGATGAGGTGGTTGGATTGTCGAGGTGGGCGTTGGATTTTTGGTTGTTGGTGGCCATCGGGTCGTCGGAGTTGTTGTTGAAAAGGTCATTGAGGCAGTCGTCAGTGGTGGCGAGTCGTCGGAGTTTGTCGTTGTTTGTGGTCACCGGAGTTGTCGCTGGAGTTGTTGTCGAAGTGGTGGCTGAAAAATGGAAACGATAAATGGAAGAGGAAATGGGAAATCAAGTGGTCGCAAGAGGTAGCCATCAACGGTAGTTGAGTCCCTGGTACCAGTCGTTGTAGTTGTCGGTGTCGGTAGTCGCTGGAGTTATCATCGGAGTTATTGTCGAAGCAATCACTGATAATGAAAAACGATAAATTGAAGAGCAAATGAAAAATCAAGTATTTGTTGGAGGTAATCATCAGTGGTAGTCGAGTCGCCGGTGTGGTCGTCGGAGTTGTCGTTGTCGGTGGTGTCGGGTAGTCGCTGGAGTTGTTGCTAAAGTGGTAGTCGCTGGAGTTGTTGCTAAAGTGGTAGTCAGTGTGGTCGTCGAAGTTGTCGTTGTCGGTGGTTGTTGGTTGTTGGGTGGACGTCGGAGTTGTCACTGGAGTTGTTGCCAAAGTGGTTGTCGGTAGGGTTGTCGGAATTTTCATTGTCGATGGTTTTCGGGTGGTCGCTAGAGTTTTTATCGGAGTTATCGAAGTAGTCGACAAATGGATGAGAAAAACATAGAACAAATTCCATGGGATTGCACTGTTGTAACCCATGAGATTGCACTGTTGTAACCCACGAGATAAAGTTTTAAAACCAAGGATTTGAAACACTTTGTTCAATACATGAGTTTGGATTTGGAATCCAAACCTATTTTCCAAACACATCCTAAAGGTTTGAATTGCGAAACGTTATTCAAATTCAAGATTTAAAGTTTTGTTTGATAACTGTTTGGTGTTTGGTTTTGATTTTTAAAAACTGTGTTTGTTTTTTTACTTTTTATCTTTTCTACCATGAATTTTATCTTTCTTTCTTGAGATATCATTTAAGTTTGTAAAAGATTTAAATAACAAAATAGTATTTTTTAAACTTAATTTTTAATCGATAAAAATTAACAAACAAATAGCGATAGTGCCTAAATTAACAAAATTGGAAATTTGAGATTGAAATTGATCAACCAGGGTAAAAGTAGGGTAAAAATTGGACTTTTTTCTTTAAAAAATTAAAAATAAAAAATAAAAAATCCATATCTATGGATATTGAAAGAGAAACTGAAAGAACGGGAATTGGAAAAATATTAAAGAAAGTCTTCTTTAATCTTTATAAGCATTAAAATCATGCCCGAAAAGTCCATCCCAAAGCCAAACATATAAATATATTTTTCTTTTCTTTTTTCTTTTTTTCCTTTTCCGGACGATATAAAGCGTCAGGCATTTATTCAGTGCTGACACCCTTACACCTTCTTTCTACTTCAAACACTTATCATTTTTTTTCTCTTTACCCACTTTTTTGGATTTTTTCCCCTCTTTTCTATAAAATATCATATTGTTTAAAGACCATTTGAAAATTACAAATTTTTTAACATTTATTGAATCTTGTGTTGGGTTTAAAGAGGGTGGAAATCGACTTTTCACAAAAAAAAAAGAAGAAAAAAAAGGTGGAAGTCGAACTTAATATATATATATTGATTTAACTAAATCGTTTGCTTAGTTTGAACCATAATATATATTGATCTAAATTTGGACAGATTTTCTTGTTTTCAGTTGGCCGAATTTAATTTTCGTTGATTTTGTTAATTGTGATCCAGTCTTGTTATTGCATGTTTGAAAATGATTATAGAAATATTAATTTTAGTGTAATTGATTTGTCTATAATTGGTTTATTAAAAGTGATTTGCATATAATCATTTTCATGTTTGTTTTTACACTTTTAATAGTGATTTTCATGCAATTGAGTGATTTTTGAAACACGTATTTGAGAAACAACATTAACATAAAGTGTTTTAAGCTAAGTGATTTAATTATAATTAATCTATTTAAAAAATAGTTAGTTATAAATTATTCTAATATTTGGAGGGATAAAAATTAGAAATATGGAAAGATAAAAATTTTAAAAGAATGGACAAAAAATTAAGAGAGAGAATTTTAATAAATAGAGTAAAATTCAAAGATAGAAAAATAAACAAAAAAAAATGGGCAACATAATCAAAACTTTCGGAAGAAAAACTAAAATGAGGAGAAAAAAAGTTAATAGTTAGGGACAAGTAGAGCAAGAGATACAAAAAAACATTAGAGAGACAAAATTTTAAAATATACGAAAATTATAGGGAAGAACAAAATGAAGGGAATGAAACTCCCGCAGCGGAAAAACGACTTTGAATCGTCGTGGTTTCGTTGTGAAAACATTTTCTCAAAATTAATTTTATCCTATAGAAATTAGGCTAAACATGCAATTAAGAAGGAAAATCAGTAAGAAGTAATATTTACTTGTTGAAGAACCATTTTTCGCGATTTCCTTCTCCAGTCACAACACTTTGCGTTCTCGATCTCAACGATCATGATCTCACCGAACCTCGAACAATCGGACACCTCTAAAAAGACTTCTCGGTTGTTCTCCTTAGGTAGAAGGAGAGTGGTGGGACTCCTTTGGTAAAGGGAGAAGAGAGAAATTGAGAGAAGATTGAGAGAGTTTGAGAGAGTTTGAGAATTGTTTTTGGTGAGAAATCCAAAAAAATGAAACTTCACTTACCAAAAGCCTTCCTGCAAAAGCTTTAAATAATGGTGATAGGTGGAGTTGAAATCTCCACCTATTTACCATTTTACCATAACCATAGGTTATGTAAATCATTTTTGCATAACCACATATAATAAGATATCTCATACCTTATAATACAAATCACATTTGTATTATTGTGGATTTTAAATTGAATCACATTCAATTTAATTTCTCTCAATCCAATTTCTCTTAATTAGCCTTAATTAAGAAATTAGGCTAACCTATAGTTTATTATGAATCTCATTCAACTATATAATATGTCAATCATATCTCATATAAATGATATAAATACCCTTTTAATGAATTTGAACACTTCAAATCCACACCAAACTGTAAACCCTCTATGTATCCAGTTTGAGCCAACCGAGAAACCTAATGGACCTACAAGTGCGAGCTTCAATGATCCGAGACTAACCTGTCAAACTCTTTGACCCGGTTAATCAACATTCATTAGCTACGATAACACTCCACTAAAGCCTGTAGCTGCACTTCCGTCACTGTAAGACAAGTTGTGTCCATTGATATAACCAATGCCCGTGAGTCGACCCTTCACAGGTTGTTCGTAGACACTGTTGGGCCAAATTACCATTTTACCCCTGTGTATATTTCTTGCTCCTTAAGTCCCCACTGCTCCACTAATGAACAACAACGTTGTATGGTCCAACCATAAACAACACCCCTCTCGGGCCAGTGAGAGGGTGGGCGCCCGTTGTCCAAGCCCTGGAGACAACACTTAAGGGAACAACCCCTCTAGTTTCCCTAACGTCGGGAACGAGTGAATTTCATCTCGCGTAGTCAAGTTCCCAACTCCCCACGTGGTCCTGTCCTTGAGAAAATAGGCATATTGGGCGAGTAACTGTGACCACCCTCACCCGTACTAGTCAAAGGACAGACCCCTCGTAGACAAGAGTCCGTAAGACGCTCAGGATTAAGGTCGAGTCACTAATGGTCATCTACGAAGTTATTAGTCCTATACTGTTAACGGTGTTACATCAGTAAGTCTAATAATTCACGGTCCAGTCTTGTACAATCTCATTACATAGGATGCCCCCACTCGCATGTCAACCACATGAACGAGTCAGATCACCTCGTTTGTATCTAATACAAAGCGGGCCACATCCACAACGTATCTAGGATTAGGTTTCCAACCCTATCCGTATACTGTATACCGTTCGGGTCATTAACTCAAACGTGATTCTCCTTGTGTGACCATTACACACCGTTCAAGTTCTAGTTCTCTCATAATTCAATGACCCTGGAGCTTAGTTTATTGAACAAAGTTTGTAAATATGCGAGACATAAAGTGATGAAAAAATAACTCTTATTTATTTCAATCAGTAATATTACAAATAAGTACGAGATTAGAACATATATCCAACACAAAAAAAAATTAGAAATAAAAAAAATCAAAGAGAGTTAAAATCATTAGGGAGAAAGGAAAGTGAAAAAATATGAATTAAAAGAAAAAATATAATAAAGTAAGATAAATATTATAAAAACTTTATAGAGAGAGAATTGTCATTTTATGGAAAATTATGACGGATGAACTTAATAAGATAGTTTTGAGAAAATTCACTTTTTTATATGGAAAATTATGAATTTTGACAAAAGATGACGGGTTTTAGCCACCATTAAAAGTATACTATTTCCAAAAATGAAATAATAGTCATTTTAAATTACAATCACTTGACAAAAATTACTTGGGAATCACCTACCAAGTGATTGACATGGAATCACTTAAAATGATTTTAGATTCTTCCAAAATCACTTGTTTAATATTGTCAAATATCATACTTTTGGTAGGAAAGTGATTTTAGACATGTCAAAAGTGATTTTGGTCACTCCAAAATCACTCTCAAACATGCCCTTAGTATACAATCAATTCGATTTTTTAGTGGTAAAAAAACAAGAAGTTTATACTATTAACAAAAATGAGTAACTCAAGTGTTTAGTATTTATGGTTTAGTATTTATGGTTTAGATTTAGTTTCAATTTGATTCATATATGTTTTTTTAATTGAATTTTTATTGAGTTAAACATGTAGAAGGTGAGAATTCAAGACTGTTTTTTTTTTTTTCTTAACTTATTGACATGTTGCCTTATTTAAATTTAGTTTAATTTCTATAGGTTGCAATTAATTTTGATTTGGTTTCTACTTTCCATAGTTGGTTAAAATTCACAAATTATCCTTAAAATAGTTTTTTTGCCCGCCCAAAAATCTATTAATTTTCTTTTGTCGTTTTATTTAGCCTCAAACCTTAATGCAAACAACTAATAAATAAAAAAAGAAAATCATAGCTTATTGCTAAGTAAATAAAAAAAGAAAATCATAGCTTATTGCTAAGTAAATAAAAAACGTGTCAAGCACTCAATATAGTAATATTTTGTGATATAGTAATATTTTGTGATGGTTAGGACAACTTTTATGTTTATTTGGTTTAGGAACTTTAAGAAGTGCTAATAAGTTTGAACTTTTGATTTTGTATATATTAATTCTTTGAACTTTAAGAAAGGTCTAATAAGTTATTTAATTTTCAATTTTGCATATAATAATTTATTAATTTTTTATATATATATTTTTAATTCACAAACATAATAGACACAACTAAAATTTTAGAGTCATAATATATACAAAATTAAATATTATGTCTAATCGATTAACTAGTTTATAAAAATTTCAAATGTGTATACAAAATGAAAATTTCAAGGATATATTAGACATTTTCAAAGTTTAGAGACATACCAAACACAAAATAGAAAAAACTAGAGAATTATTAAATACTTTTTAAACTTCAAGAGTTAAATTTGTATTTTAACCGCCAACAAAAGCCTAATTTAATATGAAGTATGTGCTTATGACTAAAAATTCATGACTTCGAATCTCTCCACTTTAAATGTGGTTGAATTAAAAAGAAAAACTTATACTCTAACCTAACACAGTTATATCCAACCAAATGGAATACATTAAAATCATAGGAAACAATTTCGAGGTTTATAAAGATAATGCGAACCAAATTGATATTTTAACATAATTTGTAAAGAACTTATAAATATTCATCCACCTTAATATTTTATCAATATTTCTTTTAACATCCCCATAAAATTGGGACATCACGTGTCAACAATGGCATTTAAATATTCACCAAACTCAATAAGTTTTTCATATTATTAAAAACGACCCCGCTAAATATATATTTTATTCTTTAATATTTGAATGCTTTTTTTTTTTTTAAAAAAAAATTATTCCTTTGCTATTAAAAAAGTTTCACTTTAGTTTTATCAATTATAGCATTTTCATCTGTAAATGTTAAATTATGGTCCATGATACTAGACAAGTTGTTAGAAATATAAAAAGCATTAGGTCACCTCTCATAGATGAAAACTTCTCATTTTACTCCAAAATCTTTTAAGAAATTGGTAAAAAATTGGACTTTTGTTTTCATATCATTCTATGCATTTTCTAAATTCTAACTAAATATCATATAATACAAATTTATTATAAATTAATTTTAATATTTACTAATGACAAAATTATAATTATATACTTTTTTTAGATCACCATCATATGCAAATAAAGAAATTTGACTACACATATCTAAAGTAATTGAAGTATACTTAAGTTAACACTCAACACAGATCAAACATAAGCCATTGAGTTAAAAACGTTTTATCCAATAAAAGCTCAACTAAAAAAAATTCAAACTGACCGTGTCGTTTCAAATAATTTTTTTTTAAATATAATATTTATTAAAAAAACCTCCCCTTCCCTTTTTACCCCTCTGAAAGCAAATTTAGGAACGTTGTAAAATCGTGGTGCACGTGTAGGGCAGATCACGTGACACGTGATGTAATCTTACCGTTATCCGACACGTGGTGAAATGAAGTTACATCACAAATTTCAAAATTTCTCCCCCTTTCTGAAATTAATCTGACTTCGCTTATTTAAAAAACAGAAAAGTAAAATTGTTAAAAAAAAAAAAAAAACAGAAAAGTAAAATTTACCCCACGGTTAATTCTCTCCACGCACAAAAATAATTACGGTGGTGAAAAATTTAGAAATAGTCGTCTGTACTTCTTTTTTTTTTGATCTTTAATCTCCATTACTCGACCAGACATTTTCATCTCAAAAACTGTGACAATGACGAACGGGAAAGAGAGAAATTATTTTTTTGATGTTTATGAAAAGACTGAAATACCCTTTCAAACCTACCAAAATCAGTTCAGATGGTTCGTAATTCACGCGAGATTCCTGTTCTTTTCAGTCATTTCAAGAAATCCAAAGGCCTTAGCTCTTTTGTCTTGATTACAGTGGAGAACAGAGGACCAGATCAGTGGAAAGAGAGACGGAGCCGGAGCTTGAAGAGAGAGAGGGAGAGAAAGGGAGAGCGAGAGAGTTCGGAAAATGGAGCACAACGGCGGCGGCGGTGGCGGGAACAGGGCGGAGGCTCTGCGGTGGTTGAGCATAGCGGAGAAGCTTTTGGCGGCGCGTGACTTCTATGGAACAAGGAGCTTTGCGATCCGGGCGAGAGAATCGGACCCCATAGTGCTGGAGGCGGCGGACAGGGTAATCGCCGTCGCCGATACGCTGTTAGCGTCGGAGGGACGGATCAACAATCAGTACGACTGGTACAGTATCTTGCAAATTTCGCAGCCGACACAAAGCATTGAGCTAATCGCGACTCAGTATCGGCGACTGGCCCTTCTTCTTCACCCGGAGGCCAACAGAGTCGCTTTTGCGGATCACGCTTTCAGGCTTGTCTCTGATGCATGGTGTGTGCTTTCGAATCCCTTGAGAAAAGCCTTGTACGATAACGATTATCTTATGTGCTCCAAGTTTAGCCCCGGAACGACTGGGTCGAGTCAAAAACCGAAGTCCCCGCCACACCAGCCTCAATTTCCGCAGCCTGTTAGAACTAGTCCAAGGAAGGAGACTAGGATTATGGTAGAGGAGCCTCAGCACCAGGAACGGCCACCGCCACCGCCACCGCCGGAACGACCACAGCCGCCAGCGCCAGCGCCACCGGCGCAGCCGCAACCACAAAATCCTCAGCCGTCTCCTCACCGGCCACAGCAGCAGGAGGATCCGCAGCAGCAGCAATTTATAAGAAAAAACCCCAAATCGATGAATGCTAAAGTAACCGTAGCTGAAGAGAGGCCAAATGTGAGTGATGTCCCTGAGTCAACTCAGGAAACTACTCAGCAGCACATTGATTCCAATCGTCCCTCACGGGAGGCCGAGTCTACTCTGCCGACTGAGTCCAGCATTCCGAGTTTCTGGACTGCTTGTCCTTACTGTTACAATCTCTACGAATACCCTAAGGGTTACGAGGATTGTGTTCTTAGGTGCCAGAATTGTGCCAAGGCATTTCAAGCAGTGGTCATTCCGTCACCACCGGTGGCTGATAGTGCTTCTACCTTTTGTTGCTGGGGGTTTTTCCCCCTTGGGGTTTCTGCGAATGCTAAAGGGACAACGGGGTCTGCAGCCTGGTCGCCCTTTTCGGCTATGTTTACCTGTCCTCTGCCTGGTCAGGGGGTAACAAGATCGGAGATAACTAGACATGTTAAACCCGCCAAGAAATCTACACCAAGATTTTTTTGTGAAGAGGATGATATCTATGTGGAGGTTTCGGAACCGAGTGACAGTTCTGATGAAGAATGGGGGAGGGTAAGTAATAAGAAGAAGAGGCCTAAGAGGGGTTTAGCTAGTAGAAATGATAAGAGAGCACATTCTGAGAGTTTACAGAAAGGGAACCAAGTAAATGTGGGGAATGGAAATGTAGATGAAGTTGAGAATATGAATGGGCAGGTTGGAGAACAGAATGGGTTGGTGCGGTTCGGTTTGTCAAACTCCACAAAGGGTGAGTCCGGTAAGAAGGCTGTGGCAGCGGCAGGGGGTAGTGGGAAGAAGCATAAAGGGAAAGGGCCAAAGGAGCTAGGAAAGTTAGATTTGAATGTGGAATTCAGCAATGAGGTGGAAGAGCCCACCACGGGGGTAAGTGAAGGACATGGGGAGGATTACATTGAAGGAAGTGGGTTCTTTGAGGGCCTTGATGAATTTTTGAATAGTCTGCCAATACTTAATGCTGTGGCCGATGATAAGGTCAAAGCTAGTTAGTAAGGCTCTTGGATGTTATTCTTAAAGTAAGACTCTTCCTTTTGTTCTGGATGTTGTATTTTGTTATTGTAGTATAAAAATAATTTGAAGCTGCAATGCGTTTTGCCCCGTTCCGGTTCTTGCACTGCCTTTCACATAACTCTGAAGTATGCGATGCCTTAACTATTCTAACGGGTTTTCTTTCTCCGTCAAGATTTTACAGTACCTAGGAGAATTGATACTTAACAATTTTGCAGATGCAGTTGCGGTACCTACATTGTTGTGCCTTGCACAATTTTTCTGTGCTGACACAATTATGTCTATCGGAAATAGAGTTTTCATTGTCTTGATTTACTGTCTTATATATCTCTATAGGATCGATGTGTTTTCAAAGAAGAATTGAGGGCTTACAATTCTCACTACCCTCATGCATGTCAGATATTCATCCAGGACACTATTTTTCTCTATCTTCTTATGATATCCTCTAGTATGATAATGAATTCGATTTGCTATGAGATGCTATTTGGGACAAAGCTTCCACTGTTCTTGTTCTGCAACTGAGATGGTGTTGACATCTTTAATGGTGTAACTTTCCAGCATTTTAATTTATAAACCTTTTCTTTTTTAATCTTTCACGTCCTCTTTTCTAGCTCTCTTATATTTAATACTTCTTGACATGTGAATAGTTCATAAAATTTGGCATCTTCAGCTTTTTATTACTATGCGTATTTGTGAGTAAATTTCAGTTGTACTATTAACATTGTAAATTAAGTGGACTCTACGATACTTATGTTCTATGCCCATGATGTGATTACGAAGGTTGCCTGGTGGTCTTCTGAAAATTCATATCCTTTTAATTAATGGTCAATTATGAGGTATTTCTGCATCTGTTGCTATTCATTTGATGTGTCACTCCTGTTGTATGTGTCCATTTTTTTCTAGGAACGTATAAATTTTTTCTATCTAGGAGAAAGGAAACAGATAAAATAAAATAAGTTTTGCATTCAATCCTTTAGGTCATGATCTGAGTGGGCAGCTGCCATTCCTGTGTTTGAAAATGCTCATCTTTTCACTCGATTTAAGGTTTAAACGAGGAAGAACATGCTTGTAGTTCTCTTGGATAAGTTTCTAATATCACATCTTTATGTTTTGTCCCTTCCTTGGATGTGTTTACTTGTGAGTTGACTTTAACATATTCTGGAAGTCCTTCCTTCCGGTGGCCAATGAGAGATTCGTAAGTAAGAAATAAAAGATTCTTTTAAGGGAAAGGTGGTGGCAGAGGGAGAGGGATGAGATGAGGGTTAGATCGTTGTTTCTATTTGGTCCTTTATTCTCTTATATAATATTCTTTCTTTTTACTTTTGGAAAACTGAGAAGTTTATGGTGTAATCAATCTCCATTGCCATTTATATGAATGATGGACTCCAATTATCCTCTTCTTTCTTTGTACTCCCTGATAGCACAAGTTACTCTCTCTATGTATATTAGTGGTGGACTCCCATTCTCATTTTCTTTCTTTGTAGTTCTTGATGGTACAAGTTGCTCTCCTCCATTGGGACAAAGGAAAAAAGAAGAAAACTCCCATGTCAGTCCATCTAATCTTGTAGCCATGAAGTCTATTGGTTGATCAGATAGTGCAAAAGCATTCCGCTTTCCTCCTCCTGTTCCCCTTTTTGGTTGCATTAGAATACTTATCAATTATCACGGTAGTCCGCCACCCCAACAAGGAATATAATGTTTCATTAGATTTAGAAATAACCGTCTTTTTAGTCCTACATCTAAACGATGCTATCCTATTGCCATATGACAGAAATTATGAGCATAAAACTTTAACTTCCACATGTTTATGGTCACATTATCTCACTCTTTGCATGTTGGCATGCACATGTACATTTTGTTGAGGATCCCACATTGGAAAAATGTATATGAGCTACTCTTCTGATTACCAATTGGTTTTGAGATGAAACTCTATGTAATCTAATATGATATTAGAGAGCCCATAAAGTCCAAATGGGTATTTGGTCCAAAAATTGGGATCCGACCCAAGAATGGTGAATCCAAAGAGGCACCATCTTGAGGGGGCATGTTGATGATCTGACGTTGAAAAGATGTAGAGAGACCTCAGAACTTATAAAATATATGAGTTACTTTTCTCCTTGCTAATTGGTTTTGGGATGAAGCTCCATGTAATCTATACGTTCTTTATCTACTCTTCCTTACATCTTTTCTAATATTTCTTACGACATCAGCTGCTTAAGATTAAGATGTCGATCTGTTCTTTCCTTGCTCGTTATGTCTTTTCAATTTATAAAAAACATATTCTTGGTTATGTTTTCTAAACGTTGGTTCTGCAACATATTTTGTTCTTCTGTTCTTTGAAGTTTCTCAGATTAGCAAAAGAATCATTTGTATAGTGACCATCAATTCAAATGATATCATCTGGCATGCACATGTACATTCGTTTCTACACTTCCTCGTGTTTTTTCCAATTTTTGTTATGATGTTCAATGTCAAATATGTTCCTCTGTATTCTTCTGAACCTTTTCATGAGATGATTGCTTGCTTTTACTGAATAGAACATTCTCAGTCAATGTTTAGTGTTAAACATTGCTTCAGCTACGCGCAGTCTGTTCTTTGAAGTTTCTCATGATTGGCCAAAAAATCCCTTGTATAGTGAGCATTACAGTGATGTCTCAAGCTTTTCTTACAGTGCAGATTCTGAATGGAAGACAAGATATGAGTATGACCGATGTGCCCATTGAAAACACTTGCTCGGTAAAACCCACATAACGTTCCATAGGCAAGTATACACATTATGCAGATATTTTGTGTTCTCTACTTATGTTCGGCTGAGAATGTGCTATGGAAATATCTGCCTTTGGTGTTGAACTGTTTTAGAAATTTTGCCATTTCTTTTCTGGCTTAGAAGTTCTTTGCTATGGCAAAATATATTCTCGGTTTTTGTGTTGCCTGTACATTTCTTTGTGAAATTCGTTTATGTTTCTGAAAGCACTGAATACAGGTGAGGGGAAGAACATTGTAGAAAATGAATGGTTAGACCCCAGGTGTTGGCTGAACTCAGTGATGTTCTTTTCATTGGAGTTCAGTTGCTGATATATTCTTACAGGTGGGGCATCACTTGGAAAAAAACGAGGAAAATGTGGTTAGTTGCCGTTCATTGTTTAAAGTTAGATAGCTGTCAGGGAATTATTTTTTGTTGTTTAGTATTATTTCATTTGAAGTTAGATAGCTCTCTTTCTCTCTTATTTTTTGCTTTAATTTTATAATCTTTTTTTCTTATTTTTCCTCTTAGCAGGAATACAATTTTCGGGGATGCTGATCAGTGACTAGATACATGTATGAGTCTTTTTAAAACACTTTCCTGTTTTTCTTTAAACTCTTTTGGTAAGAACTTAATTTTTTGAAAACAGAGATTACCTTTCTTAAGTTTTCAATTATTTTTCTGGGTTCAGAAGCATTGTTTCTTCTTTGGCAAAGTTGTTTTGATATCAGATGCGAGTCATCTGATAATCGCAAGAAGTTTGGGCTATATTGTTAGAAGTACTTCTAAGATTTTCTTGGATTGCCTTCATCTTTTACCCATGTTTTTTTTTTCTGTTTTAAAAAAAATTAATTTGAGTTGAAATATTGCAGTCATTATTGAGTAAATAATACATGCTCTAATAGTTATTCTGCAAAGATATTTCAGGGGCTGCTTTTAGAAAAAAAAAAATTTAAAACAGATGAAAGGAGGAAGGTACTCCTTATTTTCTATACCTTTGTAATTTTCAAGGTTGTCCTCAAATGAAGCTCTCTATTCAGAAAAATGTTTCCTTTGGTGACTTTTATTTGTAAGTTTATGTTATTATTTAATTCTTTCTAGTTATAAATTTTTAGTGTGAACAAATCTTCGTTCATGTTTTCAACATAATTACGTGGGATGCGCGGGAAATTTTTAGTTTTATTTTAGTACAAAGAAAGAAAAAAGATTCTTAATTAATGAAATAGTATTTTACATTGTTGGATCCGAATGGTTATAACTATTTCTATTTGAAGAGGTCACACCCACTATTAGATTATTTCATATCTATGGTTTAGGTCACAGGTATTAAATTTTTGTCGACATTTTCATCGATATTTTCATATGTCTATAGGTTTGATATAGGTTTGATATAGGTTTGATATCGACACTAGGGGTGAATAGACATTTTCATTATATGGTACAAAATTGATGAAATATTAAAAAAAATTGTAATAAAATGTAACATAATGTGAATATAATATTAAAATTTAATTTAAATATGTTTTAATTTTTTTTTGTTTTTAATTTTTTTTAGAAATATCTATCGACTTTGACATTTTATCGATATTTTTGATATTTTCATCGACATCGACATGAAAGGATACACCTCTTTGACATGTAATCACTTTGACTAGAATAGTTGTAAGGGGTAAAGGATGTGATTGTTCTTTTAAAGATATTTCCACTATTAGTTTGTGATATTTCTTGTCTATGATCTAGGTCACACCCATACATGAAAAGATACCTTCTTTGTCGCCATTTTGAACCGAATAGTTGTAAGGGGGCAAAAGACGTGACTGTCGGTTTAAAGATATTTTCACCGGTAGATCGTGATGTTTCATGTCTATTGTCTAGATCAAACCCATACACGGAAAACACCTTTTCGACTCGAATGGTTGTAAAGGGGCAAAGGACATGATTGCCTATTCAAACATTTCCACGGTAGATTAGTTCACACTCAAACACGAAAAGGTGCACCACCTCACTCGAATGCCAACAATAACATAGTTCAACTGGTATAAAGTATGACTAATGATCAAAAGGTTATAAGTTTGAAATCTCTCATATCCCTAATGTTGGATGTTGTTGAATTAAAAAAAAATTATATAACTTGAATAGTTGTAACAAAGGACAAAATAGGAATTTATAAAAATTCTAAGGGCAAAGTAGGAACATAAAGATTCTTCTCCATAGTCCTATTTACATAAGTAAATTATAGATTTGATTATATGCCAGAGTAAAATGACGTTGATTTTATTTAGTTAATTTTATTCTAAACTTTTAATTTCATCAAATTGCACTTCAAAATTTTATTTAGTTAATTTTATTCTAAACTTTTAATTTTATCAAATCATTTGAAATCCATATACAAAATTGAAAGATTTCAAAAGTTAAAATTTTAATAACATTTGTGATTTTCAGTAATGTTATTTAGATGGTTAATTAGTGAGTTTTAGTGGAAATGGAATAGAGGCTAGACTATAACAATTATTCTAAACTAGTTTAGAATTAAAATTAATAAAATTTGAACTTTTTTTTTCTTTTATTTATGCTTCAGGTTTTATTTTATAGGAAGTTTACTGTCATGTTATTTGTTTATAAAGTTTGCATTTGCATGTATAGAACCTCTACTTTTTCCTTTCTGTACTCGCATTTAAAAGGTTAAAAAATACCATGAGTCTGATTCGAATTTATTCTTTATATTCCTTGGTTTTAGTTCTTGAATTTTTTAATATAAATTATGATATAATTGAAAAAAAAAGTGCCCATATTTAGAAGAAAAAAACAACAAATAACATTCAATAATTGACCATGAATTAACCAAATCATTAAATTGACATTTGTCAACTGTTCAGTTTGATTGAAATTTGGTTTAGTAAATCGTTGATATCAGACAATTGACATGCCCAAGAAGTGGTTTACATTCAAAAAGTTAAATTTGGATAACATTGGATGTTTCAGATAATTAAAGACTAAATTTTGTCGTTGAACAAGCTTTGGTAGTTGGATCGATAAAAAATTCATTTACCTAAATTTTTATGAATGAATTATTTTAGATATTGAACTTTTCTATGTGAATCAATTTAGACTTTTGTTTTAAATAATTGATAATTTTTAAATAAAGGGTCTAAATTTTTGAAGAAATCTACACACATATGGGAGTTGATATATGAATGATAGTTTAGGATTTCAATTCACGAAATTATAAGTTTGCACTGACAAATTTCAGTAATTAAGAATCTGACAATATAGACAATAGGGAAATGATCACAAAGAACTTAGTCTCTTTCTCATTAAGTGATCAACCATAGGCTTCATATTTATAGACTGCCATATGGAAAAAATACAATAATAATTCAACAATTATATAACCACTCTTTAACCATTCTTTAACTAACATTAACCTCTCTTAACAACTCTGTTAATGAGCTCTCTTAACACCAAGTCAATGTGAACAGAGGAGAGAACATTGAGCTTGGCTCTGAGAGGTAAAAAACGTGAAGCAGAGAGTGGTTTAGTAAACACATCAGCCACCTGAGCAGCTGCTGGAAGATGGCGAATACAGAGTTTGTTGTGAATAACCAAGTCTCGTACAAAGTATATATCAAGTTCAACATGCTTAGTACGCGAGTGAAGGACGAGATTGGCACTGAGATGAACTGCATTGAGATTATCACACCAAACTGTCGGAGCCTCAACAAGATTGATTTTTAGATCAGAGAACAGAGATTTTAACCACATTATCTCAGCTGCTACATGAGCTAAACTTCTATATTCAGCTTCTGTACTTGAGCGAGAGATAACACTCTGCTTTTTCGAAGACCATTGAATCAAATTCCCATCAAGATAAACACACACACCAGAGGTTGATTTTCGATCATCTGGGTCTGAAGCCCAATCCGCGTCCGTATATCCTTGAAGAACTAACCCTTTTGACTTAGTTAGTACTAGACCATGATCAAGAGTACCATTCAGATAGCGTAATATTCGTTTCATTGCTTGCCAATGAGCAAGTGTGGGGGAGTGCATAAACTGACACACTTTGTTAACACTGTAAGTGATCTCTGGACGTGTCAACATGGCATATTGTAAGGCTCCTACTGTACTTCGATACAATGTTAAATCAAAGAATTTTCTCCCTTAAAAAGCAGAAATAACCGAGCCACTCACCATAGGAGTTGTGATCGCCTTTGCCTCCTGCATTTTAGTTTTATGAAGCAGATCAGAAATGTATTTCTGTTGGGACAAGAACAACCCTCCATCTGATGTTTTTGATACTTCAATCCCAAGAAAGAAGCTTAAGGAGCCAAGATCTTTTAATGCAAACTTTTGATGAAGGAGCTGTATCAGCAAATCAATCTCAGCCCTTGAATCCCCTGTGATTACAATGTCATCCACATATACTAAGATATAGCATCGCTTACCATTCGTGTTACGAACCAAGAGTGATGTATCAGCTTTAGGGTTTTCAAACCCCAATGTATGTAAAAAGGAACTTAAGCGTTCAAACCAGGCACGAGGGGCTCGTTTCAACCCATACAAAGCCTTTTTTAATCGACATACTGTTGTGGATGAGCTGTGGACTTGTAGACCAGGTGGTTGAAGCATATAAACTTCTTCATTCAAAACACCGTGTAAGAAAGCATTATTGATGTCGACTTGTCGTAATTCCCAACCATAGAACAGAGCAAGGGTGAAGAGAACTCTGATCGTAACAGGCTTGGCAACTGGACTAAATGTCTCAGTGTAGTCTATATCTGCTGCTTGATGATATCCTCGAGCAACAAGCCGTGCCTTATAGCGTGTCACGGACCCATCAGAATTCCTTTTGATTTTGAACACCCACTTGCAGCCGATAACCTTCTTGTTGCTTGGGGCATCAGTGAGTTCCCACGTACCATTCTTAACAAGGGCATTGTATTCTTCTCTCATAGCTTGGACCCAGTGGTCACACTTCAATGCTTCACGAATAGAGGGAGGCTCTTTTTCAACATAGTCAGCCATTAGTATACGGGGCTTAGAAACCCCTGCCTTTCCTCTTGTTATCATAGCATGTTTATTATCAACTTTCGAACAGACCAGAGGAGCTGCAGGTTGAATATTCCCAATATTGAAAGTTAAAGGAGAAGACTCATATTCGGGTACAGAGGTTGTGAAAGGACTTTGAGGGATTGGTCTAGGTTCATTAAAGGCAGAAACAGAAGAAGACTCAGGATTTAATGAGGTCGACTGTTGATGTGATTGATCTGTAGTGTGTGGTAAGGCAGGGCGTGTAGACACAACAGATTTTGGCTTTTGGGCATGGACCAGTGGTACAAAGGCTGGTACAGTGGGCAAGGATGAACGAAGGTGAAGTTTGCTTAAAAAGGCATCTGTGGGGAAAGCATATTCATCAAAAATTACATCTCTGGAGATGTATAATCGACCAGAGGCACTGAAGTATTTATAGCCTTTATGAGAAGAGCTATAGCCCAAGAATAAGCAAGGCATGGAACGAGGTTCAATTTTATGATGGTTGTAGGGTCTTAAACAAGGGTAGCATAGACAACCAAAGGTTTTTAACCATGAATAATCAGGTGAAATAGCAAACAACTTCTCCAATGGCGAAGTAAATTGATGGACTACTGTGGGTAACCTATTAGTAAGATAAGTGGCAGTAGAGAAGGCATCATCCCAGAAATCTAATGAGAGTGAAGCATGAGTGAGAAGTGTAAGACCCATGTCAACTATTTGCCTATGTTTACGTTCAATTATACCATTTTGTGGAGAAGTATGAGGGCATGTTAGCCTATGCTCAATACCATTGGTTTTAAGAAAGGGAATGAAGGATCTAAACTCACCCCCACTGTCAGTCTGTAAACGAATAATAGGTCGACCAAGGAGTTTTTCAACATGTGATTTAAACAAGAGAAATGCAGAAAACGCGTCAGATTTATTATGAAGGAAATATGTCCAAGTATACCGAGAGTACACATCGACGAAGCTTATATAAAAACGAAAACCATTTCTCGATATATGATAGGTCGGGCCCCAAACATCAGCTACGACTAGTTGAAGAGGGGCGGTGTAAACAGTAGTAGATGCAGAAAAGGTAGGGCATGACATTTACTTATAGCACAAGCTGAACAGACTGATTTTTTATTCATGTCAACAGGAATTTTACATGATTTTAGAATTTGAGAAACAACAGACAAACCAGGGTGTCCTAGCCTACAATGCCACAAGTCAGAAATAGTAGACTTACAAGTCGTAGACTGAGTATTTAATGCCATATTGAAAACTTGAGGTTTCAAGACTGAGGAAGAGCAGTCTGTGGACACTGAAGAAGGGTTGGGAACTGGATGAATTCTCTCCAAATTGAAGCGATATAGTCCATCAATGAGTTTGCCTTGGAGAAGTGTTTGGCCATTATTGAGATCCTTCACAAAACATACAGACGGGTGAAATTCAAAGAAGACACAATTGTCTTTGGCAAATTGACTAACACTAATCAAATTTTTGGTAATATGCAGTACATGTAACGGATTATTTAGATGAACAGTACGATTTAGTGAAGTTTGGAAGGAAGAACAACCAATATTATGAACATTCAAACCTGTGCCATTGCCCATATGTACTCTGTTCTCACCCAAGTATTCAGTGCTCATGGATAGATTACTCAAGTCATTTGTCACATGATTTGTTGCTCTAGAATCAGGATACTAGAGATTTTCTTTATTCAACTCGTGTTGCAAGGTATAAGCCGTGGCCTGTTGTTGTGGAGATAAGAACCCAGTGGGTGGAGTGTGATGTTGTTGTGGAGCAGTATTCTGGGCATTAGATGATGAATTTGGTCCTTGATACGCTCTCTCAAAACGGAAATAGCAACGTAGGGCTGTGTGTCCAAATTTACCACATAGTTGACACTGAGGCTTATTTCCATTGTTCCATCGGCGTTCTGATTTCTGACCCTGATTTCGACCTTTTCGATTAGCATCTGTTACATTCAATTGAGCAGACGAATTGACTGGCTTGTTTGAAGTATGAGCAGTGAGATTTACTGATGGAAGGGTGCCGTCAATGTTAATCGTAGAATGACGTGTGATTCTACTTTCTTGAGATAATAATAGTGAATAAACCCTCTGGATTGAAGGTGTAACATCGTGACCAGATAGGACTGAGACTATGGAATCATATTCTGGACCTAAGCTAGAGAGAACATACATGACATGATCCTCTAGAGTGATCTTTCTTCCGGCAGCAGTAAGGGAATCCACAAGATTCTTGATCTTGGTAAAGTATCCTTGCAGCGTGAGGTTTCCTTTCTTCATCAATTCCAGTTTCGACTTCAGCTCCATCACTCTGCCAAATTCTTTGCAGAAAATCGAGCATTCAAGGTAGTCCAGACTTCTCGGGCTATTCGACAGTCCAACATTTCGGAGAGTATCGCTGGACTCATAGACCCCAACATCCATGCAGTAATCAAATTATCTTGCCTAAGCCAGTGTTGATATTCTGGATTTGGAATGAGTTCGGAACTTACTTCTTCATTGGAAGGAAACCACTTCGGCGGAATCACCTCTTTATCTTCTACAAAATGTAATCCGTGCCCTCGTAAAGTAATTAAGATTTGAAATTTCCATACCAAGAAATTTTCTTCATCCAGTGGCACGGTGGACGATTTGCTTGCCGGATTTATAGTCTTGATAGTACCACATGGGTTTAGCAGATCTGAAAGCCCTATATCGCTCGTTGAACCATCCATATCGCATGAATAGAGAAAGAGAATGAGAAAGAGGAAGTAAGAGATTAAAAATATCATCAGGACCTTTGTCTTTTTCTATAGGTGTCGTTAGACTTCAGCTCTGATACCATGACAAATTTCAGTAATTAAGGATCTGACAATATAGACAATAGGGAAATGAGCACAAAGAACTTAGTCTCTTTCTCATTAAGTGATCAACCATAGGCTTCATATTTATAGACTGCCATATGGAAAAAATACAATAATAATTCAACAATTATTTAACCACTCTTTAACCATTCTTTAACTAACATTAACCTCTCTTAACAACTCTGTTAATGAGCTCTCTTAACATGCACACAGGTAAATTAACAATTTTTTCAAAGAAAATTTGATTGAGGTTGTAAATTGATACACTTATAAAAGTTAAGTGTTTAAATTGATACAAGTATTAGTTTAGGATTTTAGAGATATAAATTAATTTTTTTTGTTATTTTTTCCTTATTTACGTCAGAATAGCAGCAATAGCTTGTTTATGGTTGATTGGACTAAAGAGTGATGATTAAACAATATGACGTAATAATTGTGTTGATATAGAGTAGATATTAGATTAACATGTATTTCATTGGCTAGTTCATGAGTTTTTTTACATGTTCATGAGTTAATTAAACCTTGCAAATATTTGTGGTGTTTGATTACAAAGTTATAACTAGTTTTGGAAATTCTAAAAACATTTGAAAGTAGTTGTATGAATGAAGTATATAGGCGTTCGTATTTTACTGAGAAGCACGTTTTTAATTTAAATTCATAGGTAGATTTGACATTCTACCCTAGAAACCAAACATATGTCCACTCTAAGCGTACTCAAAATGCCATATTTTTATGTAGAATATATATATATATATGAGTCTATGACAGTACAATTTGAATTTATGACAGTATAAGTGAATTTATTAATGCGTTGACTAAATTAAACTTATACATAAATAAGGTTGTGCAAAATTTATTTATTTTGAATTCATGGAGAGGATTTCAACATTTGACTATTTGATTTTTTTGGTTGAGGTTATTATGCTTTAAGCCGTTGAACTAGGCTCACGTTGATAGGCTCTACTGCTTCATGTCTATTTATAATTAACAAAGTAGTTAAATTACAAGTTTAGTCTCCCAACTTTTAAATTTATGTCTATTTGGTCCTTAGACTTTCAAGTGTCCAATAACTTCCTGAATTTTAAGAGGGTGTTTGGAACACTATTTTAGAATCAAAACCTTTGGAATTGAAACCTTGGGAATCAGAAAACATGGTTTGATATGCCGTGTTTGATGTCTGGAAATTAGCAAAACAATGTTGGAATTAGCGAAACAAAACTATGGAGTTGTGTTTCAAATACAATGACCAAAACAACGTTTTTGGTTTGGATTTCAAAACTATCAAAATCCAATATGATGCTCCAAACACCCCCTAAAAATGCATAAAAGGTCTCTAAAGTTTCAATTTTATGTCTTACTTTCAAAAAAACAAAATTCCTAAACTTTCAATCTTGTATCTAGTAGGTGTATGAATTTTTTAAAAACGTCAAATAGGTGAAGGACCTATTAAACATAAAATGAAAAATCCAAGGACCTATTATACACACAAAATTGTTTAAGAACTTATTAGACACATTTTAAAGCTCTAGGGACCTATTCGACATGACATTGAAAGTTCAAAGATCTATTAGATACTTTTAAATACTTATGGACTAAATAAACACAAACATAAAAGTTTAGGTCTCATTTGATAACCATTTGATTTTTGAAAATTATATTTGTTTTCCCACAATTTCTCTTTTATCTTCTCTACAATGACTCCATCTCTCTTAATGTACCATTTAAGTTTCTAGCAAAATTTCAAAAACAAAAACAAGTTTTTGAAAACTACTTTTTTTTTTGTTTTCAAAATTTAGTTTTGTTTTTGAAAACATAGGTACAAAGTAGATAAGAAAACATAGATACCCATTGGTAAAAGTAGTATTTTTAGGATTGATTTTCAAAAATCAAAAACCAAAAATTAAATAGTTATCAAATGAGGCCTTATAGATTGTTTGGAACATGATTTATAATAGTCTTAGTTACAATAGTATATGAAATACTCTGCACCCAAACACAAACTATTATAATTCAAGCTAAATAATTATGCATCCTAAATAAACATTATCTAACTCCACACATTATTATAACCCACCTAGCGCTCTAAACAACTCCTTAATGATTAAACTTGTAATATAACCCAACAAATTTTATATATGATCTAGGATATCAA
Source organism: Trichosanthes cucumerina (assembly GCA_036507285.1). NCBI lineage: Eukaryota > Viridiplantae > Streptophyta > Magnoliopsida > Cucurbitales > Cucurbitaceae > Trichosanthes > Trichosanthes cucumerina. The sequence continues at coordinate 25,084,510 of CM071836.1, read as the reverse complement.
GTTTAAATGGGGACTTAAAGTTAAAGTTACATATTATTTGGAAATGTATAAATTTTAAACCCATTATATTAAATTGAATAAAGTTTCAAAAAAAAAAAAATTGAAGATTAAAATATTAGACAATTTAGATAATGCAAGACATTATTATTTTAAACTCTTTTATTGGTGAGATTGGATCAACAATGAACGGCTGGTTAAAGGGCTACGACGAAAGGCCGAACGAGTAAAAAAGCCCAATACGAAGTCCAAATAACCGAAATCGAACAAAGACTGACCCGAGGTGAAAAGGGACGAGAGGGCGTGCTTGGGCTTTGGCCCAAGCACGTGGTCGGCCTCGGCCTCGGCCGAGGCTGACCAGGTGGTAGAGCCCCAAATTGGGCTCTACCTTTGCCCAATAAGCCAAAAGGGAGACCCGAGCTTGGGACTCGACCCAAGCCCGTGGTCGACCGAGGCCGACCAAATGCAAGGCTCACTTCGGGCCCTTGCATCGGTCCCATTTTGATTTGTAGGCTCGGTTCCAGCCCACTTCTGACCTTTTATTTTCCCATTAAGCAACGGAAACCCACGAAAAACCCTAGGGAGGAGTTATTTAAGCTCTCTAAGGAGGGGAGAGCAAGGTAAGTTAATTCCAACCATCAAAACTCCCTACAACTCTACAATTCTCTTGAAACTCTCTCTTACTTAAGCATCGAAGTCGGTGTGGCCTACACCACACTGCTGTCCAGGTTTTCCTTGTCTTGCAGGCTGCGTTCTTCTCCCAAGAATTACAAATTTACCGTCGTTGTCACGTGGAGGTCAGGTGCATTCTCCTGTCTAAAATTTGGTAACAACAGTTGGCGCCGTCTGTGGGGAACGACAACGCTTGCTTGGAAACCCTTGTGTTTAGGTCCATCCTACGAAAAATGAGCAGAATTCTGGGAAACAAACACTAAAATGAGAAAAAACGCAATTTTGATCAAGACCGTCGTTTGCGACGATCACAGGAAGACAAGCCTCCTCGACCTCACATCGAGGTCGAGGCCGATCAGATTGCGGCCGAGGCCAAGCAGTACGTGGTCGAGGTCGACTTATTTGTTGAAGCAAAAATGAGGTCAAAATCTGTCATGTGCACGAGATCGAAAAGTCAAGGTAGGGGACAGAGCCGAGGCAAAAATAAAACCCTAACCTTTGATCAATACGAAGAAGGAACAAATTTAAGAAGCGTAATCGAGGATAAGAAGCGACAGAGAACCTTGGTCGAAGCCAAGGCGAGCAATTCTCCAAGTATGGAAGCGACAGATCTAAGAAGCGTGATCGAATGGACAAAGCAACAGAAGGTCGAGGCCGACCTTGAGGCCAAGGTCGAGGCCGACCTTGAAGCCGAGGTCGAGGCTGACCTTGAGGCCGAGGCCGACCTTGAGACCGAGGTCGATCTTGAAGCCGAGGTCAGCTCTGGAGTCAAAGTTGAATCAAACAATACACCATGTAAGGCAGAATTATTGAAGATTCAAAGAGAATTAGACCACATACGAGGTAATCACCAGGTGAGTGACATAGGGTTTGACATTGAAACTTTAATAAGGCAGGTAGATCCACATTTTACTGATGAAATCATGAATGTAAAACTACCTCCCACATTCAAAGTTCCAAAAATCAAACTCTATGATGGAAACAAAGACCCTATATGGTGCATCTATATATGTATAGATCGTGGATGGATAGCTTTATGGAGTGGACGACGCAATCAGATGCAGAGCCTTCTCATTCACTCTAGAAGGCCAACAAGAGATTGGTTTCGCAACATAAAAAGAGGATCTATAGGTTCGTTCAAGGAATTGACTCGAGCATTCGTGACACAGTTCTTAGGAGGAAAAAATCAACGCAAGCCAACAACTCATCAACTCTCCATCAAGCAAGGATCCAAAGAAACTCTGCGAGAATATATTACTCAGTTCAATAATGAAGTCTTAGGCGTTGAAGATTGCACTGATGGAGCAGCATTAATGGCCATAGTTAATGGACTAAGAGATCGAAGACTCATACGATCATTGGAAAAAAGAAAACCTGCATCATATGTAGAGCTCATCACTCAAGCTCAAAAGTACGTGTGTGCAGAAGAATTACTCCATACGAAGAAGAATACTGATTAGCTTGAAAAAAGATCAAGTGAAACATTACATCAAGAAGCCTAGAGACAGAAGATAGACAAACAGACACCACTTCGATTTGGTTACCCGTCCAGAAAGTTTGAAAAGTACACCCCAACATCAATTCCCCTTGAACATATTTTAATGGAGGTACGCCATTCAAACTTATTAAAGAAACCTGAAAAGATGAAAACAGGATCAAACAAGAGGGATAAACAAAAATATTGTCTTTACCATGAAGATCATGGTCATATGACTCGAGACTGTTTCCAGCTAAAGGACGAAATTGAGGCTTTAATCCGAAATGGTTTCTTGAGGGAATACACTAATCTGCATGCCAAAAAAGGTCAAGACCTCATTGAAGCCCAAGGTCGAGGTCGAAGACAACCTCAATCTTCTTATAAAAATAGTTTATCTTTTTGTTTTTTTTATCAACTTATATTTGTTCGAGTTTAGATTATTTAAATTCAACTTCAAAAGTATCATGTTATAAACTAGGTTAGTCATTACTTAATTTTAGTTGATTGATACAAGTTATGAAAATAAATTTGTACTAAAGCAAAATAGACCTTCCTACACTCAATATTTTCCTTTAGTAGGGGGCTTCTTTTTGCTTATCTTTCCTTAAGGTTGATTTAATTTTATTAATTCCATCAACTCATGTAAGATTGAAGTTCTATTAGTAATAGACTTATCTTCTTCAAGCTATAAGTGGTGTCACTCAAGCATGAGTTCAACAAAAACTCTCACTTGAGAAGGGGGCTACATTGGAGATATGCTTCTCATTTAAACAAAAGGTAGAAGCTACATGGGAGATATGTCACTATGTTGAACAAAAAACGAAAGCTACATAGGAGATATGCATCTCTAGCAAACAAAAAATGGAAGACATACATTACAAACCTAAAAGATCAATTCTAGCAGAGTCGAGGTCGACAAGGAGAGGCCAAGCCCGACCACCACAGGCCGAGGCCGACCACCATAGGCGAGGCCGACCACCACAGGCCCATACATTACAAACCTAAAAGATCAATTTTAGCAAAGTCGAGGTCGACAAGGAGAGACCAAGGCCGACCAGCACAGACCGAGGCCGACCACCACAAGCGAGGCCGACCACCACAGGCCCATACATTACAAACCTAAAAGATCAATTCTAGCAGAGTCGAGGTCGACAAGGAGAGGCCAAGGCCGACCAGCACAGGCGAGGCCGACCAGCACAGGCCGAGGCCGACCACTATAGGTCGAGACCGACCATACTAGATATTTGGAGAATAGAACCAACATAACCATGAGCTAGAAAAAACAAACGAGATGGGGGTTGGAAAAGGGAGACTAATCACATGGTCAAGGTTGAACTTATGTGGTCAAGGCCGACCTCATATGACTGAGGTCGACCACCTCTTTAGTCGAGGTCGACCACCTTGGCCGAGGCTGACCTTATATGGTCGAGGTCGACCACCATCGACCGAGGACGACCACCTTTTTAGCCGAGGCCGACCACCTTGGCCGAGATTGACCACCTTAGTCGAGGCTAACCACTGTCATTAGAACATACTCTCGTGGTTATAGTTGAGATTTTTCCAGCATTCAATCACAAGAAAAGATGAGGAAGACAAGATCGATCATCAAAATTAAAGTAAAATCTGGAGCCTACTCCAGATACGGCAGATTATGTCGTGCGAACGAAACACGAAACACGCAAAACTCTTGAGCACTTAGGTGTAGAGGAAGCGACCTAGAAGGTTGATTGGACCACAAAAGGGTTTAGTTAACTGATCTTGGCAACCCAAAAATCTGAGAAAAATCTCACGATGGGTCCCTATTGAACACACCCAGAAAATTAGTTAGGTCCGTAAGAGGGACTTGATTAACTAATCTGAGCATCCTAAAATCCGAGCTAAGTCTCGGTTTCATAAAATGAAATGAGAAGCAGAAAATTAAGAAGCAGAGATCAAACTGATTCGCTGAGAAAATTCCAAGATCACCAAAATAAGATGCAGAGGCTGAGGAGAACTTGTTCACAGTTGACAAAACGACGCGCACAAGGGTTTGGGTGGCAAGGCCGACCGAGGCTAACCAGACCGGCCAATGACGACCACACTGGTCGAAGTTGACCACACCGACCGAGGACGACCGGCGCGCCGAAGACGCATCAGACGCACCGAGGCCGAACTGCATCGACCGAGGTTGACCGGTTCGTAGAAGACGACTGGGCCGGTCGAGGTCGAGGCTTACCAATCTAGGCCATTGCCCAACCCTCATTCCCACTTTCTTGCTCATTTTCTTTTATCCTTTCTCGGTATCGACTTGAGATAGTCCAAAAATGCTTATGAACAGCTTGAAGCTACAAAGCTGCCTGAAGCTATGTATTTGAAGACCACCTCAAAACTACACATTTTCTCCAGGAAAACGATATAGATCGTGAATCCAGAAAAGAATTCCAGAAGAATTGACATTCTAGAAGACTGAATACCCTCATAAGGATGGACAATAATAACTAGAGAGAATTCGAGGCACATCTCGAAAGATCGACAATGACTCCAAAAAAGCTTAGTAGGCTACTCCCAAGTCAGACTCCGTACAATTACTTCACATGCTCTTAATCTAGAATCCTAACTAGGGAGTGGGGGCTAATGTTATTGGTGAAATTGGATCAACAATGAACGGGCTGGTTAAAGGGCTAACAACGAAAGGCCGAACGAGTAAAAAAGCCCAATACGAAGTCCAAATGAACCGAAATGGAACAGAGATTGACCCGAGGTAAAAAGGGACGAGAGGGCGTGCTTGGGCTTTGGCCCAAGCACGTGGTCGGCCTCGGCCTCGGCCTCGACCGACCAGGTGGTAGAGCCCCAAATTGGGCTCTACTTTGGCCCAATAAGCCAAAAGGGAGACCCGGGCTTGGGACTCGGCCCAAGCCGAGACTGACCAGATGCAAGGCTCACTTCGGGCCCTTGCATTGGTCCCATTTTGATTTGTAGGCCCGGTTCCAGCCCACTTCTGACCTTTTCTTTTCCCATTAAGCAACGAAAATCCACGAAAAACCCTAGGGAGGAGTTATTTAAGCTCTCTAAATAGAGGAGAGCAAGGTAAGTTAATTCCAACCATCAAAATTCCCTACAACTCTACAATTCTCTTGAAACTCTCTCTTACTTAAGCATCGGAGTCGGTGTGGCCTACACCACACCGGTGTCCAGGTTTTGCTTATCTTGCAGGCTGCATTCTTCCCCCAAGAATTACAAATTTACCGTCGTTGTCACGTGGAGGTCAGGTGCATTCTCCTGTCTAAAATTTGGCAACCACACACCCCCCTTAAGGAAACATGAAAGGTAACAAATATTGATCTTTTTTAATAAAAAATATTTAAATACACACCATTGTTAAAAATTAAAATGTACAAAATTTTAACCCGTTATATTGTCAATTTTCCAATTAGATAAGAGAACTAAAATTAATAATTAAGCAAGGGATACTATTGATTTCTTCTTTCTTCTTCTTTTATCTGCGCTCAACAAATTTTTATTATTTTTTATTTTTTATTAAAACTATCTGCTCTCAACAATTATTTCAGTTTTTTCAAAACAACAATAATTTCTGTCAGAAAACTCAGAAGGGTGGTTTCAATTTCCACAATTTTCTTCTCCTTATGGATAAAGTACCTACACTTTAGGAACTGTAGCTGTCATGTCTTTCTTTCCACGTCACTTTTACTAGCACTTACTTGTTCCAAAGTTTTATGTGCTAAAAACCCTAGCCGCTTTAGTTATATACTATTTCTTTAGATTTGTTGATATATATTTTTGTTTATTTTTTGCTTTCATAAAATTAAAATCATATATGTTTACCATAATTTGTGCTATGTGATTTAAGAGAGAGAGAGAAAAAATGCAATATAGACAGAAAAATAATTCACTAATGACACTTGTCTCATGGAACATTGGAGTGTGTTGAATTGAAAAACCCAACGAGCTATAAGCATGGAAGAAAATTTAGACCGACATGTCGAAATGTCGCTCGATTAATTAAATCTTAAGGTTACATGCATTTTTATATTACGAAGTGCTCAATCATTCATCACATGGACATTGAAATAAAAATAAAATAACATTCACCACATAATAAAATGCATATCAATGCTTTCATTAATTTAATATAACACTTATATTAAATACTAATGAAAATAAATTAGGAAAATCATATTATATAACTTATTATATAAAGATGATGCATAAACGTGCTTCATCCAAGGTGAGATTTTAATCTACATGACATACATTATGCAATATATATATCATACATCAAATGCATAATTAAAATAGAAAAAATGAACCAAATTTTGACATCCTAAAACCTTAATTATATCAATATAACTATTTTATATTAATTTAATTAAATAAAACTAAATAAATTACAAAAATAAATTAATTGTAACTAAAATGGCGAGCACACGTCTCCAATTGCCGCAGGTTTCGTGCATCATGGGGACAACGTTTGGACACTGCGTCTGTAGCAACCCATCTCTCACAAGCATTTCGACGTTGACGACAACATTTTGTGTTGTTCTTCGGGTTCAACAGAATTCCTCTGTTTAGCTCGATTTCTTCATCGTTCTTCACTGCAACTGTTTGCCATGAACGACACGGATTTACAGACTTGATTTACAACTAAATTGCCAAAAATAACGAGCCCTTATATTGATCAAATCAACGAAATTGTAAATCTAAAATGCTAAAATTTGAAACATCGATTTTGCAAAACCTACATACTTTATGTGAAATTAAAACTCACCTCTAATTTTGTATAATTCATAGTAAAAAGAAAGTAAATAGTGACTCTGATACCACTTGATGAGATTAAATCCCTGCAGGAGCGATGTACATCGTACGTAGTTTGCAATCAATTTTCAATGAATTACACAAAAAATGAACTCGTCGTGCTTTGTGTTATAATGAGCAACATGTTGTCAAAGCCCACCCAAAATAAAACTGAATTCCTACTCTAACTTGTAGAAATAGTGGACAAGATCAAATTCCACAGAGAGTAATGAATTTCAACTTTCCAAAAGAAAATAAGAAAATGAGGATGTGTGTGTTTGATTGAATTTAAATAAACAACAGAAAATTAAATAAGAGAGATAGAGAAATAGAGAATTTAGGAGATACCAAATCTTACTAAGTTCCAGTTCATAGACACGGTTATCCCAATTGTAATACAGTTCATAGACATTCATAGTTAAGTTCCCAGCTACCTACGAGGTTTTGTCCCTGAGAAGGTAGGCATATTGAGTCGGCAACTCTAGCCACTCTCACCCGTACTAGTCTAAGGACAAGCCCCTACAGACAGGAGTTCGTAACTCGCTTAGGATTCAGGTCGAGTCACTAATGGTCATTTACGAATTATTAGTCCTAATCTGTCAGCGGTGTTACTACAGTAGTCTAATAATTCTCGGTCCGGTCTTGTACAATCTCATCGCATATGATGCTCTCACTCACATGCCAACTAGACGAATGAGCTGGATCGCCTCGTTTGTGTCAAACACAAAATGGGTCGCATCCATAGTGCTACCAGGATGAGGTTCACAACTTTATCCATGTACTATAGACCATTTGAATCATTTACTTGAACACGATCCTACCTGTGTGTCCAACACACTGTTCAAGATCTCACATACACGATCCTGGAGCTTAGTTTATTGAATTTGAGTTTAATTGCGAGATTACATGATGAAAAATAACACTTTTATTTATGAACATCAAACACTTACAAACTACACAAGTTTAGGGCATACACATCAACACTAAATACATACCTCAGTAATATAAGTTGTGTCTAGCCTCGCGAGCGATTGCCTACTGGTCTCCCAAATATCGTTCTGATCTCATGTGGGAGGTTCTCCATCTTGTCAGCCTCGACCTCAAATAATTCCTAATGTACTCTTATATAATTAGGATTTCGGTATCGTCTCGTAGCTGATAGTAATCGTGAATTGTATGATTGTGATCCTGGTGAGTGAAACAATACTTATTTTTGTCTTTTTTTCCAGATGGAGTTTGCTTCTTGCCTGAAAATTTTACCAAATTCAAGTGAAAAATTTCCATCAAGATTTGCTCAGGGGGAGAGTTGTGGATGTATACCTCTCAAACCGTTTGCTGGGGACATCCTTAGGGTCTGGCCGACCTCGACTCTCATCTTCTTTGAACTGAAAAAAATTGTTGTCTCGAGCTCTCTCATGCTCTGTGTGTCTGTTGCTTGTTTCATATTAAATGTAGATTCCTTTGATTGTATCAGATCTTTATCACTCATATACTTTTGAGCCCTAACAATGAACTTAATATAGGAAGTTGGTTCTCTCTTGTCGATTGATCTAAGTAAGCTTCATTGAATATTATGTTGGGTTTATGCCTTAAACTCTCGTAATTAATAATTTATTTAATAATTTTTAATATATTTAATTATTTTATTTACAATATATATTTATCCATTATATGAAAAATTCAAGGTTATTAGTGTAATCTTGAACAATATGTGGTTAATATATGAGAGGGACATGTTCAAGAAATAACCTAAAGAGTCATAGTATATGAATAAGATTGTGTTCCTTATTCTGGTAACATTATTAATACGATCCACTTTATAATAGTTACAAATGATTTTATCCAAATCATTCATGTGGAGGCATGTGAGTGGAGGTATCTTATACACTAAGTTTGTATAAGATTTGACCACAAAATATTTAATCTCTCTTTATAAATTCGTTAATTAAGAAGATTAATATTTCATCAGGATGATCATATGTGACTCGATTTTAATCTTAAGTGAGTTATGAACTCCTGCTTATGTGGGATTGTCCTTTGATTTACATGGGTGAGAATGACTTTTGTAGTCGATTCAATAAACCTACCATTTTGGGGACTTGGCCAAATAGGGAGCTAAGAACATAATCTCACAAGATAGAATCACTCATTCCCATATGAGATAAGTAGATGAGTAGTTCTTTTGAGTGTTGATTTTGAGACTTGAACAAAGAGGCCCCACCTTCTCACTGGCCCGAGAAGGATGTAGTTTATGGTTGTATCATAAACAAATTGTTCATTAGAGGATCAATGGTACTTAAAGTGCAAAATGTAATTATAGGAGTAAAATGAACTTTTAACCTAACTGTAATTACGAACAACTCGTGAATGATTAACTTGAATGTAGTGATTGTATCTACGGATACCACTTGTCCTACAGTGCTTAAGAGTGCAACTCTAAGTCTATAGTGGAGTGATCTATAGTTAAAGAATGAAAATTAATTAATTAAAGAGTTTAATTATATTATTTTGTATCATGTGAGTTTATAATCTGTAGGTCCATAAGGTCCATTTGCTAGTTCATATGAACAAATAGGGATCAATGTAGTTGAAAGAAAATTTTGAAATGTTCAAATTAATATTTAATTTGAAGTGTTCAAATTAATATTTAATATATTAGATACATTAAATATAAAAGAAAAAATATATTTATTGTATTTGATACATTAAATATTAAAACCATTAAAGTATTAAGATACATTAAATAAAAGATATTTATTAAATTTGAATTAGATTCAAATTAGGAAATAAATGTCATAGGAGAATTTTGAAAGATTTTAATATGATTCAAATTGATTAGGTAAATATATTTTAATATATTAGATATTGAGATATATTATTTAATTATTTTTCCTTGGCCACTATAAATAGGAACCTAGGGGTGAGCCATTTAATGATTTTTTCTACATATTTGCTCAATAGAGAATTAAGAATTCTGTAGACTTTTTCCTCTCCAATCCCTTGTGGATTTTCTTTCAAGAGACTCCCACAAGCCTTGATCTTGTGTTCGAGTCATAGCTAGGAAGACTTTGTGTAGGAGATAAAGACTCGCTAGAAATATCTTCATATTTATTCGAATGTAAGTTTTTTCTTAACTTTATATATTTTTTGTTTAATTTTAAATAAAATCAAAGATGATCAAATGCTTCTGCCGTAGAGTGAAATGTTCATTCCTTCAAATTAGGGCAATGGGTGTTTGCAAATCCCTTAACTTGTAATGCCTCCTCGTGGAAGCGAGAGAGGTAATCACGTAAGCTCTCATTTGGCCCTTGCTTTACAGTGAGTAAGTGCATTTGGGGCTTACGTTGGTCTTAACCTCCTAAGAACTGCGTTACAAATTCTCTGGCGAGCTATTTGAAAGAGCCAATATATTTTCTCTTCAACTTCTTGTATTATTTTCGCGTGGGTCCATTTAGTGTAGAAGAGAAACCTTTGATGATGGTTTCTAAAATTTTGTGTAGTTCCATCTGTGATCGATAGGTGCCAAGTGCTCTACAGGATCAGTGTTGTCATCGTTGGGGTGATGGTCGGTACCTTGAACTTCCCATGAACCTTATCTTTATTGATCTCATTAGTGAAAGGGAGGTCGACTTGCTCAATGAGAGCTTCTAGATCCTACTTTTCGATCTCACAAGACTTGAGAACATTCCCTTGGAGGTCCCCAAATTCCTTATAGATTCTCAAGATGTCAGCTTTTTAAGGAGAACTTTGGATTTGTGTTATGCGCTTGCACTTCATCTCTTCAGCCTCAACCTTAGTCTAGTTAGCCTCGGCCTCAGTGATATGGTCAACCTTTGCTTCAGTTTGGTCGGCCTTGACCTGTGTCTTCCACTTCAGATTGATTAGACTTTGCAAGTCTGATATCACTTCGTGATTGCGCACCATAATTACTTCATTGTCACTTGATCGACCTCGACCATTAGCCTGTGAGACAAACTACACTATGGATTTTAACTTACCTGCCTTCATCATTTTGCTTTTGACCGAATGTTGATGGAGCTTGTTGTTTCCTCTAAGGATCAACTTCTCGGTTGGTTTTTGGGTATGGACTCTTCCATATCCTCTCAACCACCTTTGCTTTTCCTTTTCTTAGATCTCGCATGATAGGCAGTTCCTCCTCACATTTTTCTTCCTTATGAAAGTCTTGCCTGTCGAGCTTTTCTAGAATCTTCAACATGTACCTATCCATGTCGTCGACCTTCTTCTTCAGCTCGATCATCTCCTCTTTTGGTTGGCCTATGCCAGTATGAGGCCAAAGAAGAGTGGCTTCTCTTGTTTTTCTAGGTGACAGTCTTGATTAAAAATGTTTCCATCTTTGTTCTAGTGCCTTTTTTTTCAAATGTTATGCTCATCTTTTCGTAGGATTGACTTAACCAATAAGGATTTTGAAGAGAAGGTTATCGTTCCCCACAGACGACACAAACTATTGTTGCCAAATTTTGGATAGAAAAATCTCATTTGACCTCTACGTAACAACGACGGTGAATTTGTATTCTTAAGGGAAGAACGTGACCTGCAAGATAAGAAAAACTTGGGCATCATTATGGTGTAGGTCATAGAGGCTCTGATGCTTAAGTTAAAGGGAGTTTAGAGAGAACTTAGAGTTCTAGGAGAGTTTTGGTGGCTGAATGATCTTACCTAGCTATCATTTGAAAAGAGAGCCTAAATATCTCCTCCCTAGGGTTTTAGTGGGTCTTCATCTTCAATTAAGAGCGAAAACACCAAACTGGGGTGGTTCGGGAGTCCATGGGCCATAAGAGATCGAGGCAAGACCCAAAGGCAGACCTTGCTATGTGGTTGGCTTCAACAAACAACGCATTCCTTCCGTGGGGGACCGAGGCAAGGCCCAACAAGAGGTCTTGCCATGTCGTCGACCTCGACCAACCATGGGCTTGGGCTTGGGTTCAAACTCGTTTTTTTTTTCGTATCTTCTCGCCCTAGATTAGTCACCTATCGGTTTCAATCCATTTTGATTTCGTACCAGACTTCTTTTCTTGTCTGACCCTTCGTTGCACCCCTTTAGCAAACTATTCTTGTTGGCCCAATTTTACCCATAGTACTAATGTTTACGATAAGCTCAAACAATTAAGTTTCAAGAAAGGTAATTTTTTTAAAAGAATTTAAGAAAAAAATTCCTCCAAACAAAAACACTTTTTCAGAATTTGAATTTCAAAGAAAAAATAATTTTCAAAAAGTTTATTCCAAAAAGAATTTAGCGTGTAAAAAATTAAGAAAAAGGATTTCAGAGAAAAGAATTCTAGTGAAAATGGCTTCTAAAATAAAAAATTTCAAACTTTTTGCTCAAAAACAAAATATTTCAAATTTAGTAAAAATAAGATTTCTGAAATATAAAAAATAATCTTTTCAAATACTTTTTAAACAAAAAAAAACTACCCCGATACCAATTGTAGAATCGTATGCCAAGACTAGAGAGACGAATATGATTATTTAATAAAATTTAAAACTTTTTCTAAGAATTGAACTAAATTAATTCAATCTAAACTAATTAAAATAAGCACCTAACAAAATTATAGAAGTATATAGAAAATTTTCTAAACATGCATTCTACTCAAATACAAAATTAAATATATAAATTAAAAGAGTAGAGAAAATAAATGACACCAAAGATTTTTATACTGGTTCGAAAATCTCTACTCCACTCCAAGACACCTTCTTGGGTATTTTATTGCAACAATCATCTTACGGGTAAGAACCAAATCAATTTACCATCCTTTTCAAGGGTTCAAGAGTCAACCCCCAACCAATTATTTTGCAGGTTCAGGATCCAACCTATATTGATCCAAGGTATACCCATACCGTAATACAAAACCCAATTACAAGATGAAATTAAAATTCCACAAAAATTAAAATTTTTACCAGAGTAAATACATAAGTTTGAAACACTCAAAATTATCTAATCCTCACAAAAGGATTATCTCTCACAAAAAGATTATAATAAAAATGGAGTTTTGAAGAATGGATGACAATAGAGCATCCGAGAAAGCCTTTCGATAAGTTTGAGAGAGGAGAAAATATGAAAAGAGAAGAAAAAAGATATTTAAATAAGGTTTAAAATTAGGGTATACTTTTCGCCATTGGATCTATGTTAAATAGATGAAGGGTGGAGGAAATTTGGGAGGAACAAGCTACAAGAATGATTAAAAATAATTTTAAAATGGCTCTAAGGACCTTTTAAAAATAGCCACGTGTCGCAATATTATATATTATTCATCCGCGTCATTGTTAAAGAATGGTTTTTTTAGTATTTTTTGGTCAACTTTCTCATTTGATATACGATTTGAGTGATTCAAAATGCATTAGAATCGTCTTTTTGAACTCTACATTGTGGATACCTTAAAACACTAAAACTATTAGTAATTTAAAGCTTTGTTATCATTAAAACATATAGTTGTATGATCGAACCTCGTAAAGCTAACATAGCATTGTTTCATTCTTGTATTTTCTTTTTGGATTGACTAAAGTAACATGGTAAAGTTTTTAAAAACACTTTTTGATACACAAAGACATCTACCTAAAAAAGTATTTTGATGCTTCTCTTTTGTGTTGAGAGTATTACAATTATATATTTGTTTAATTTTTTTTTCACTATAATTCAAAAAAACAGAGAAGGTTAATAAATACAAACAAATATCACTTCAAATTGCATACAAACAAAACAGTATTGTCAACTCTAAAAAAAATGTCCAATAAATACAAACAAATACATAAGCATTTTTTTAAAGAAGTATTCCACCAATTGTAAAAAAAGTAGTCAAATCAATACATAACTAAGAATGTGTTCAATGTGTCAAACAAACAAACAGATAAACAAATGTTGGAGCTTTAAAATGAAAAAATTCCTCGAACTAAGATTGACCAATGTATTAGTTCAAACCTTGTCAAAAAGAAAATTAGTACTAATACTTAGTTTCACTATAATAAATCTTTTAGAAGAAGAAAACGTATCACCTTAGCATAACCAGTAGGATATTCCATCCATCAAAGTTCGATTTCAAAAATGGGATTTGTGAGCAAGAAATTCGAGTTTGATTATACCGAAATTCGAGTTCTATGGATTTATAAGATACTGAAGCAAACAGGATTTTTGAGCGATAATTAGGATTCTAATTTCGATGGATACAGTAGCAAAACAGTGGGTTGAAAAAAACCTTTACCCTCGTTTTTTAAAATGATGCCCTAAACAACAAGTCAGCTATTATAGTCTACTCAACTCCATCTAAATTGAGGGTCCAAACAACCCTTTAGATTTAAAATTTAATTTTGTGTCCAATAAGGTTGAATTAAAAAAATGTGAAATAGGTAATATGACACAAAATTAAAATTTTGAAAAGTTATGAGATACTTTTTAACTTTTAAAAATTTAGATATAAATATGAAAGCTGAAGGAGGTATGAGATAGTTTAGAAAGTGGAAGGACTAAGTTATAATTTAATCATTCTTGAAGGGAGGTTTACCTGTGGCACGTGGCGTTGGCGTGCTTTGCTGAGCGTGAAAGTAGCACTTGTTCTGTTTTCCGTTACTCTCGTTAGTTCCCGCTAAAGACTTGTTCCAGATCGCGCACTTCAAAAACCCGACTCTCTTCTATTTCAACTCCTCTTTCTTCCTTTCATCTCTCTTCTCTCTTACTCTCTCTCTCTCTCTCTCTCTGAAATTTTCTCTTTCACAGATTATCTGTTGCAGCCATGGATGAAGAATACGACGTCATCGTTCTCGGTACCGGCCTTAAAGAATGCATTCTCAGCGGCCTTCTCTCTGTCGACGGCCTCAAAGTATTCTCTTCTCTATGATCTTTTTTTGGCCTTCTGTATAATGATCGGTTTCATATATAAAATTTCGCCGAATTTCTGTTGATCTAATGGCTTTCGGAAGAATTGCGTGTGGTTTGTGTGAAATGTAAATCCATGGTTTAGGAAGGTCCAGATTGTTAAGATTGTCGATCTTTTCTCTGTTTTTAATTTTGATAAGATCCACGGAATATATCTGTTTATGAATTTGGTGTTTGGAAATCTGATGATGATAAATGGTGTTTGTAATGATATACTTGCACCGTTGGTTTAGGAGAGTGATTGAGCTCTCGTGGTAGATAAGGTGTAACCATTGATGAAGAGTGCAAATTTTAGCTTGTTTTTCTCGAATATTTAACGTAAAATAAATGTTAACCACGGTTGATTTTTATTTTCACTTCTCGCTAATGGTTTGAAGAATTTTATGCCCCATTTTTTTAGTGTAATTAATTTTCGTCAATCACTGCTGAGTTTTGGTGTTTGGACTGTCAATTGAAATGTTCTGAACCCATGTGTACAACTTTATGTTTATGGACCCAAATATCGTTGTTCTTTGATCTCAAATCATAATAATTATACGTAAAAAAAATTGACAGTATTCTATCCATGCCTGAATTGTTTTTCCTTTTGAGCTGCTGATTTTTCGAACTATAGCTTAGAATTATTTGGGAGTATTTTGGAAAACAACTTTTCTGCTTTGGATAAATGTTTTTCAAAAGTTTTTTTTTTTCCCTAAAACAACTGAGATGATTTTTTCTTCTAAAATCATCACATTTTGAAGAGTGGTTTCGAGCGCACATAATCTTTTACTTTTACCATTGTTCTTAATAAAGATTATAAAAACCACCAAAGGAAGAAATTGTTTCTACAACTCTGCTTTTGGGATATTTCCTTGTCTAAGAATCTGTTCTTTGCCTGGTCTTGTCTGGTCTTGAACATGGGCACATTTATTCTTCCCCCTTTGATTTTGGGATTAAACAAACAATCTTCTGATACAGGTACTACATATGGACAGAAATGACTATTATGGAGGAGCATCAACCTCTCTTAATCTCATACAGGTTTCTCATTATCAAATTCATGATTTAAGTTTTCACCTGATTAAAATTCCTATTCCCTTGGCCAATTTTTCTGTTCTAATATCAAATATGTTTCTCTTCCCCCTACAGCTTTGGAAGCGTTTCAGGGGGAATGATAAGCCTACTGAACAGTTGGGCTTGAGCAAAGAGTACAATGTTGATATGATACCCAAGGTAGGAACATATTTCTCCGATGTCCTGCTGTGTTCTGTCCCATCTGATAATTTTAAAATTTGGCTAGTACCTTAAATGTATTTACAGAACGTAAATTACGAAATAAAATAGATTGTTCATAAACAAATTTAATTTCCAAAAGCAGAAAACTAGAAACAAATTGTTATCAAAGGGACCTAAGTGAGCTTTTGTCCATTTCTTTCCTCCATAGTTCATGATGGCCAATGGTGGTTTGGTACGAGTGCTCATCCACACAGATGTTACCAAATACTTACACTTCAAGGCTGTTGATGGTAATTTTGTGTACAACAAAGGAAAGGTAAACTGAATGCTTATAAAAAGTTCCCTTCATCTTTCTTTGTTTCTTTCTTAATGTTATCAATGAAGAAAGAAAGAAATGTTAGGCTGTTAATGTATCTGATCAACTCACTTGTGAGCTCATTGCTGCTGGGTTTTTTTTTTTTTTTGTCAGATTTACAAAGTTCCAGCTACTGATGTTGAAGCTCTGAAATCACCACTGATGGGACTTTTTGAGAAACGCCGTGCTCGAAAGTTCTTCATTTATGTCCAAGATTACGAAGAAAAGGATCCAAAATCTCACGAAGGGTTAAATTTAAGAAAAGTTACAGCTAGAGAACTCATCACGTGAGCATATCTTGTCTCCTTTTCCATCTTTGGTTATACTACTTCAGTAATTTTCTTTCGATTGGAAGAAAGTTTTTTCATTTCATTCTCCTGCCTTTGGCATTGCAGGAAGTACGGGCTAGAAGATGATACAATTGACTTTATTGGGCATGCTTTGGCACTACATTTCGACGATAGTTATTTGGATGGGCCAGCCTTGGATTTTGTGAAGAGAATGAAGGTAAAACTGCGTTACGCTTGTTTTACTTTTTACTCTTTACTTCCCGTCTGTGAGTATCTTCCAAAATTAAAAAAGAAAATTGAAAATTTTGCACTGGATTTTACCACACTGGTTAGCTGTTTGTCTTCAAAGGAATTGACAGTTGTTGCATATAGCTTTACGCAGAATCTTTGGCACGCTTCCAAGGAGGATCTCCCTATATCTATCCTCTCTACGGACTTGGAGAGTTGCCTCAGGTATGTTTAGAACTTTAAATCTTTAAATCATACAAGGAAAACTTTTCTTATGGTATTATTTTTTAATTTTTGGCAGGCATTTGCTCGTTTAAGTGCCGTTTATGGTGGAACTTACATGCTCAACAAGCCAGAATGTAAGGTAAACTGAGACTGTACCTCGCTAACAGTGAGCTTGTTGCCAAAGCTCTGTAAATTTCTTGATCCTCTCATTATGTTCGTCATCAACCATTGACTACTATGTCACTTAAAAAGCTAAAACTGACTGCTTTCTGTTGAAAAAGGTAAGAAGTAATAGCTTAGCGTAAATGCATCTCCGTATTCCCATTATTCTGGCCTATTTTGAAGCAAAAAACAGTGATAATCGATTCTGTTGGTGGAGAAATTATTCGAGAGGGCCACTGCAATGTGGCTGGAATTTTTGAACATTTGAATTGTATGAGAGAGGCACTACAAAAATAATTCAAATTTATATCTAGTGGTTATTAAAGGCAGGCAAATTTTCGAATATACATCCAATAGTTATTAAGAGATAACTACATTGTAGCCGTCTTTTAAAATTTCAATAGATTAGCAAATATCAAGTTTATAACAAAACTAACGATTTAAGCTTTTGAAGTTTTAGCGTAGTATTAGGTCAACCACAAACTGCAATCCCGTTATTTGCTTTGATGTGACAATTCACCTTGATGTTGTTCAAAAAAAAGTTTATCTATACTATTTTCTTGATGTTACTCTTTTTATTACTTTGATGCTAGTGAATAAATTCTTTTGAGATGAATGGATTTTCGGATAACAGGTAGAGTTTGATGGCAATGGGAAAGCTTACGGTGTGACTTCCGAAGGAGAAACTGCTCGATGCAAAAAAGTAGTCTGTGACCCCTCGTATCTGCCAGATAAGGTAATCTCAACATACATAAAGTATTAACCTATGGTTTTATTGTGCTGAATCAAGTTCATTGGTTAGGAACCATTTTCTTGTGTTATTTTCCGATCCTACTTGATTGATGCAACAGGTTCAAAAGGTTGGAAAAGTAGCTCGTGCAGTTTGTATAATGAGTCATCCAATCCCAAACACCAATGATTCTCATTCAGCTCAGGTGATCCTGCCACAAAAGCAACTTGGCCGAAAATCAGATATGTAAGTGCTATGCCCCAAAGGCCCAAAAGCATTAGTCATGAAATGGTGGCTTGGTAGCTGTTGAATCTTCTTTATACAGTCTCATAAAAGTAACTAGCTGTTTTCCTTTTCTTTTGGTTGTAGGTACCTCTTCTGTTGCTCGTATGCACACAACGTTGCTCCAAAAGGAAAATTCATTGCTTTCGTTTCCACAGAAGCAGAGACCGATAATCCTGAGGTTGAATTGAAGCCTGGGATTGATCTCCTTGGACCTGTTGATGAGATTTTCTATGAAACTTATGACAGATATATTCCCACAAATAACCATGAAACAGACAATTGCTTTATATCTACGGTAACTTCACAAATCTATTTCTTGCATTCTCATAAAAGAAATTGTTGGCGTTGGAGACTCAACATATGATACCAAAATGTCATCATCTCTGTTTAACAAATCAATATTTGGGCTTCACTCTCGCTATATTCTTCTCTACTTGACATGCATTTACGAGCTTTGAACATTGGTTTTTAATGCAGAGTTACGATGGAAGCACCCATTTTGAGTCTACAGTAACAGATGTGCTTGCCATGTACAGCAAGATCACTGGAAAGGTAACACACTGGATCAGTAGTCACCTTACAGATCATTTTTTCGATTTTCTTTTCTGCATATTTCGACCAAAATTTTCAGATGGTTTTGAAAATGTAGATTACAGGACAGAAAAACCTATGATGAGCATACTTTTTAAATTAAAAAAAAAAAAAAAGAATAGAAAATAGAAAGTTAAGAAGAAAAATAGTTATAAAAAAATGGTATATTATTTGCTTAGAGATTTGAAATGAAATGTGTCTTAAATTGTGTGTCATGTATGGTTGGTTCAGGCTCTTGATCTTTCTGTGGATCTCAGTGCTGCGAGTGCTGCTGCTGAAGATTGAGATAATGATTGTGCTAATTATTCTTAAGAGAGACAAAGCAACACTTTTGTTTGTTTGTTTGTTTCAAATTTTATTTTTTCTACAAGCACTTCTGCATCCGAGTGTGTTGCTCATTTTAATGAACTTCCAATATATATCCAGATGTCGATTCGAATACATTACTATCTTCCTTGAATTTCAAATGTCTCATTCATCACCAACAGCTATGGGGGCTTATTTCTTATTTACTCCTATAAACAGTTTACATATAAAAAACTATCTTAGGTTTCTCAAATAGCATTAAGTTGATACTAATGGTTAAACTGCCACCTTACTCTCTTCACTTTGTATACGTGCTCATTCTTTTCACTTATTAGATATAATATATATAAAAAACTATACATAAATGTATTACATATATTACTATGAAAGTAGATAATATTTCTATAAAATGGTAATCCCCATTTCTCCCTAAACCACCATCGATTTCTCTCCCTAACTTTATGTTTGATGGTCTATTTATGTACTTGATATGAACCTCATGTTTGATAGCCTATTTGTGTACTTTAAAATTTGATACAGTGATACAACCATGTCTGATAGTTTGTTGATGTACATGAAATTTTGATAGGATGATACACCCATATATGATAACCTGTTAATGTACATGAAATTTTGATAGAATGATGCACCTATGTCTAATAGCCTACTAATGTACTTGAAAATTTCATAGAATGATACACTCTTGTCTGATAGCCTGATGATGTATTTCATCGATGAGAACAAATCATTTTCTCCTCTGATTCATCCACATATGTGGAGGATTCACATATCTCTGAGTGTAACACATTTTATAACCACTTACAAATATAGTACGATATTAGCCAAACTCATAAGAAAAGTATAAAAAGTCCTTGATGTATGATATAGTTCTAATATATTCGAAATATTAATAAAATGATAGTCTAATGTTTTAACTCAAATAAATGTCGATAGATGTGTGATATACTGCTAATATACTCAAAATACTACTAAAATGATACACTCATGTGTTTGCCTCAAATGAATATTAGAGTATGTTTGATATACATTTGATGTACTTCAAATATTAATAAAATGATACACCTATGTTTTAACTCAAATGAATATTGATTGATATCTGATATCCTGGTGATATACTCAAAATACCACTTAAATTATATACTTGTGTTTGCTTTAGATGAATGCTCATTGATGTCTGATATATATTTGATATGCTCAAAATAGTAATAAAATGGTACACCTATGTTTTAACTCAAATTAATGTTGATTGATGTTTGATATACTCGAAATATTAATAAAATGATACATTTAGGTTTTACCTCCAACGAGTGTTGATTGATGTCTGATATACTATTCATAGACTCAAAATATTTCTAAAATGGTACACCTATGTATTTATCTCAAATGAATCTTGACTAATGTCTGATATACTATCAATATACTTGAAATATTACTAAAATGATACACTCGTGTGTTTATCTCAAATGAATGTCGATTGATGCCTGATATACCATTGATACAAAATATTACTAAAATGATACACGTGTTTACCTCAAGTGAATCCTTATTGATGTTTGATATACTAATGACATACTCAAAATATTAATGAAATGACATGCTAGCTATTTAGGGCAATTGCATATATGAAAATCTAATACAAAAGAATAGTAAATCTAGCATAAGCTAAAGTATTTACAAATATGACACAATTTTAAGCTCAACGAGATTAAAACATATAAAAAATAAAAAAATGTCCATCAATATATCTTAATGTCCTAAGTTTACTAGTGATAGATGTATATCATTTACTAAAGTCTATAAGTGATAGATGTATCGACTAAGGTCTATCAATGACATACCTACCAATGACTGAGTTCTATCAATGATAGACCTTTCATATTGATTGAGTTCTATCAATGATAAGTGTCTAAAATTTGAATGTGTGTATGCCCATATGCTATTATATTTATTATTGATATACCAAATCAACATATCGTAATGCATAAGTTTTTAAGTGATAGACATCTTTCAGTGATAGATTAACCACTGACTAACGTCTATCAGTGATAGGTGTTTATCATTGATTGTTTGTATACTTATTTGCTATCAATTCTATCATTGATATATCATATCAATATGAATAAAAAGGTATATAAATGATATTTGAGTTTTTTCTTTCTTACTTTTTAAGTGATTGTTTGCATATTTATTTGGCCTATTGTCAATATACCTTATCAATAAATTAAAATTAGTAAATCAACGATAACTTAATATCGATAACAAAAAATGTTGATAACAAATAACAGTAATTTACTAACAACAATGTATCACAAATATACGATTTTTTATATCTATCAACGATATGATAAACATCTATCATTAATTAATAAATGTAGAAATAGTCTATCCATGATAAACATGGAAATGTTTTATCAATGATAGATGCAATAATAGTCTATCGAACATGTAGAAATAATTTTTCATAAACCTAAAAATAGTCTATCAATAATAGAAAACTATCATTGATAGACATATTAATAATCTATCGACAATAGACATAAAAGTTATTTATCAACAATAGGCATAAAAATAGTCTATTAATGATAGACATCTATCAGTGATAGACGTAAAGATGGTCTATCAGTGATAAAAATAAAAATGGTCTATCAGTGGTAGATAGTGATAAAGGCCTATCATTAATATCGATAGACTAATATCAGTGATTATAATATATCAGTGGTAGACGAGAGTAAAAAAGGAATTACACAAAATATTTAAATATGCACTAAAAAATCTATAGAAATTGTCATATTTGAAAATTACTTATTTGTGTGATATATTTGCAAATATGATAAGCAATTTTGACACCGATTATAATTTTCTATCGAAATACGTATCAATATTCAAATTACAATAAAGATAGAAGGTAGGCTTATTGAGTCGGCTACAGGCCACTCTCACCCATACTAGTCTAAGGACAAACCCCTATAAGCAGGAATTCTTAACTTTGCTCGATTCGAGTCAAGTCACTAATGACCATCTATAAATTACTAGTCTTATCCTCGTTGCGGTGTTATCTTTGGTTAGACTAATAATTTGAGATCGATCTTATATGAACTCTTCATACAGGATGCCCCCACTCGCATGTCAACTACATGAATGAGTTGGATTACCTCATTTGTACTAATTACAAAGTGGGTCGCATCCATGGTGTTACCAGAATGAGGTTTCCAACCTTATTCTTATACCATAGACTATTTAGGTTATAATCTTGAATTCAACCCAAATAGTGCCCACTACTACACCGATTTCAAGATAAACGTTATAACCTTGGAGCTTAGTTTATTGGATTTAAAAAGCAAGACTCGTAATCTTATCAAAACAAATAACACTTTATTTAATTGATCAAGATTACACAAGTTTAGGCATAAATCCCAACAATCTCCCACTTGACCTAAAGCTTGTGGAGTACTAAACATTACATTAATGTAAATACAATAAACTAGGGCATTTAAACCCTTTGTACAAAATACTCCCACTTGCCCTAGTTGGGGAAGACTTGTAAACCTAGACCTTCTAGGTGACTCTCAAATACTTTAGCGTGAGAGCCTTTTGTAAAAGGATCAACAATGTTGTGGTGCGAGGCTATCTTCGTGACAATCACGTCTCCTCTCGTGTGCACGATCTCCGGATGAGATGATACTTCCGCTCTATGTGTTTTCCCTCTCTTGTGACTTTGGGGTTCCTCGAATTTGCCAACGCACCATTTGTTATCGCAATACAAAGGTGACGGGCAAAGTCATATTTGGAACAACTTCCAAATTTAGCATAAATTTCTTAACCAAACGGCCTCCTTAGCCGCTTCACAATTTGCTACATATTAAACCTCCATGGTGGAATCGGCGATGCATCCTTGCAGCGGCGCCGCCATACTACAACTCCTCCATTAAGAGTGAAAATCGACGATGTAGATTTCCGAGAATCTTTATCAGTCTGAAACTCAGAATCCGTGTATCCTGTAAGGATCAAATCCTTACCCCCATACACAAGCATGTAGTTCCTTGTTCTCTACGAAGATACTTAAGGATCGTTTTAACCGTTGTCCAGTGTTCAAGTCCTGGATTGGATTGATACCTACTGACCATCCCAATTGCAAAACAGATGTCAGGCCTAGTACACAACATGGCGTACATCAGGCTCCCAACAGCTGATGCGTAAGGAGTCCGTCTCATATCCTCAACTCCTTGAGGTGTCTTAGGACACTGTTCCTTAGACAAATGGATTCCATGTCTAAAAGGCAACAAACCCTTTTTGAAATCTTGCATCTTAAACCTTGACAACACTTTGTCTATGTATGATGCTTGAGACAAGGCTAGTGTTTTATTCTTGCGGTTAGGACAACTGGATCCCAAGAACAAAGCTGCGCATCACCCAAATCTTTCATTTGAAATTGCGTTGCTAGCCATTCCTTGATGTCAGTAAGATAACCTACATCATTCCCAATGAGTAGGATATCATCCACATAGAGAATTAGGAAAGCGACAGAACTATTGATGATTTTCTTGTAGACACAAGGTTCATCATCATTACAGTCAAAACCATAAGATCGATAGCCTCATCAAATCTTATATTTCGGGACCTAGAGGCTTGTTTGGTCCATAAATCGACCTTTTAAGCCTGCAAACCTTTTGCTCTTGTCTGGTTCAATGAACCCTTTGGGTTGGTCCATGTAGATGGTTTCCTCAAGATTGCCATTCAAAAAGACTGTCTTGACATCCATTTGCCATACCTCATAGTCATAATATGCGGCAATGGCAAGAAGGATACGAATAGATTTTACCATAGCAACAGGTGAAAAGGTTTCCTCAAAGTCAACCCCTTCAACCTGGGTATAACCCTTTGCTACTAGTCTAGCTTTAAAGGTTTGCACCTTCCCATCTACACCACGTTTTCTCTTGTAGATCTACTTACAACCTATAGGTTTTACCCCATCAGGCTTATCTACAAGATCCCAAACAGAATTGAAGTGCATAGACTCCATTTCTTGGTCCATGGCTATGACCCATTTGTCTTTGTCAATGTAAACCATTGCTTGATTATAAGTCAATGGATCCTCACAGTTGTCATCTGGTATAACAACTTGAGTTTCAGCTAAACCCATGTAACGGTCAGGCTGTATCACAACCCTCCCACTACGTCGAGACATACTTAACTCTTGAGATGGACCCTCTTGACTAGACAAACTAGTATCAACAACTCTTGTTGACGTACTAGTGTTCTTATCAGCAACCTTTGCTATTATTCCGTCTAACTCACTCAACACTACCTTGCTTTTTGGTTTGTGGTCCCTTATGTGGTCCTCCTCTAAGAAAGTGGCATTTGTCGACACAAAGACCTTATCTTCCTTAGGATCATAGAATAAACCACCTCTTGTTTCTTTTGGGTATCCTACGAATAGACACAACTTTGAACGTGAATCCAACTTCTTTGGATTTGTCACAAGCACATGTCTTTGGACAACCCCATATTCGAAGTGACATAAACTACCTTTACGTTCTTTCCAGAGTTCAAAAAGTGTTTTGAAACACTTTTGGAGGGCACACTATTTAATATGTATACTGCAGTCTCCACTGCATAACCCCAAAAGGAACTAGGGAGATGAGCATAACTCATCATTGATCGAACCATGTCCAACAAGGTTCTATTTCTCCTTTCCGATACACCATTTTCTTTGTGGTGTGCGGGAGAGTCGAGAGTTGGGATGTAATTCCATGTTCTATCATATAGTTCGGAATTTTAAATCCATGTACTCTCCACCTCGATCCGATCGAAGTGTTTTAACTCTTTTACCTAATTGATTTTCAACCTCAGCCTTGAATTCCTTGAACTTTTCAAGTGCTTCAGACTTGTGGTGCATTAGGTAAATATGCCCATATCTGGAATAATCATCTATAAAAGAGATGAAATATTCATATTCTCCCCGGCTTTAACATTCATCGGACCACAAAGGTTTGAATGTATAAGCTCTAGAGGATCTTTGGCTCTATAACCTTTTCCACTAAAAGGTATTTTAGTCATTTTGCCTTCCAGGCAGGATTCATATACTGGTAAGGAATTTTCTTCTAACTCGTTTAGAAGTCCGTTCTTTACCAATCTCTCAATCATATTGAGATTAATGTGACCCAATCTTAGATGCCAAAGATGAGCATTTTCTTTAGGAGAAATTTTACGTTTCTTAGTTTGTGCGTTTGTAGTTTTAAATAATTCGATGTTCAAAACCATTTTGGTGAATTAGGCCTTAAAACATACAATCCATTTTCTAATGAAGCTGAACATATTTCTAAACCTTTCTTTAAATAAACACTTTATTCATAGAAAAGGAAACAGAAATACATTGTTAAATGAGGCAAGAAATGGAAATAAGGTTTCTAGTAAACCTTGGTATCACTAATATATTGTCCAACAATACATATTTCTTGCCAAAATAAAGCTTCATTGTGCCTCATCTTGCTCTGGTGAGACGACTTCTCCATTTCCAACCCGGAGCATTATCTCTCCTTGCTGTAGCTGCTGCCAGGAATCAATTTCCTGAAAAGAAGAACAAACATGATTAGTGGCGCCTGAATCAAGTATCCAAGCTGTTTTTTCATTATCCACTAAACAGGCTTCAAGGCAAAGTAAATCATATTTACCTTCCTTCTTCTTTTCTGCAATGTACTTCGGACAGTTCCGTTTCCAATGTCCGTCTTCATTGCAGTGGAAACACTTTCCTTTGTCAGCAACGTCCTTGACTTTCTTGTCCTTTTGGGTGGCAGTTTTGTCAGCTTGTTTCCCTTTACCAACCTTCTTCATGTTCTTCTTCTTACCTCTCAGGTTAGAAGAAGATGAAACCACTGTTTTTGTCCCAGAGGTCGAACCTCTGTGATAACTCCTACTGACAACATTTGCCTCACCTTTCGATCCCTGAATTTTCATCAAAGATTGAAAGGTTTGGAGTTCATTCAGAAGGGAGGTAAGATTAAAAGTAAGCTTATTCATAACAACATTGCTTCTAAACTGCAGGAAACTATCTGGAAGGGTTTCCAGAATGAAGCTGACCTAGCTCGACTCATCGATGGAAGCACCATTCGACTCCGCGATGTTAAAATGTACCATCATATCCAGGACATGATCCCGAACAGATGTACCCTCTGGCATCCTCGAGTTGAATATGTACTTTAGGGAATTATGTCGGGCTTGTGTGGTATTGTCCAAACATACCACCGCAGAATCCATGATTTCTTGGCGGTAATCATGCCCTCATGCTTCTTGGCTAATATGTCAGACATACTTGCCAGCATGTAGACCTTGGCCTTATCGTTGGCCTTGATCCATCGATCATATGCATCACGAACATTTCGTGACGCATTCGAGCCTGGCACCTGAGGACACTCCTCGTTAGCACAAACCGGATCATCCACTACCAAAATAGTGTTGAGTTTGTTTTTCCATGTCATCATATTCTCTCAGTTAACTTTTCCGCACTCCAATAAGGAAATTATAGAGCTAGACATTTTTTTTTGCTGAAAATTTACAAACAAACTTGTATGAGTTTCTTGCTATAACTCTAATCCAATCATGTTTTAGCTAATTATCAAATGATTCCTAGGCCATTTATAATTTGCAATGATACTCCAATGGTTTAGAATGTATGACACCGAAGGGTAATAAAAAACACTCCTCCTCTGGATCAAGACATTCTTAACCAAAACCTAACACCAAAATAACTCTTATTCCTATAGGTTTTAGTTACCATTTTTCGGTCTGGATACATACACAACTTATGTACCCAGTGAGTGTAACCCTTTGTCTTTAGATCCCAGAGTCTCGATCCAATAAAATCGTAGAGAAGGAGGACTAGATTGAAAAATAGTCTAAGGAAATCTTTATCCCTTTCGGGTGTCTACTGTGTTAGATCCCCTATGATCAAGCCCTCCGAAGGGATTGTCTGGTCCAAGCCAAACTAGAAGGCTGACCATAGTGGTCTAACGGTGTAAACCGACAAAAGAGACCGTAGGTTTTATTTTCACTAAACCTGCTCCCACTCACTATAAGTACCCTCTCCATTCACCTTGGTATTGACTCATACAAACACCATCCGAAGGGGGACGCTCCCGTTTGTGCCACGAGGCCAAGTATGAGTCTCACGGTGTAAACTTCCCGGAGATAGCATAGGTGAAAAAATATGTATCTCATACACGTTTTCCTCCCACTGAATACTTTAAGTCTATAGGAATCTTTCTTAGGCTAAAACCCGACTAATGGTTTTACCTAACTCTATCAACATAACTCTTATATTGATAATCAATATAACTCTTATATTGATTTTATCCTAAGTTTGTTAATATAACTCCTTATATTAAACCTAGGATTTCTAGTTTATTAACCCCTTAATAAACCCGGTGACGCTACTGTAATTTATAAGACTCTCTGATTAAATTTTACTCCCAGGTAAGTTCCCAGGTAGGGGTGTTCCGTTTCCGTCAGCTTAAATACCCCAGCTTAGATAGAACTTTCCTTAGACAGAGTTCCTCTTTTAATCATAGCTTATAAATTACTTGGTTCCTAATTCTAATCTAATTAGAACTAGATAACCTAAGGTCTATTATTTCCAAGTTCTAAACACTTTAAAACTAATAATTAACCTTAGGTGACATGCATACTATGTTATAGTGCTTGATCATTCATCACATGAATAATAAAACATACATAGCATATTCATCTCATGAAATATAATGCATGTCAATGCTGTCCAAAAATTAATATAACAACCTTATATTAATTAATCATGCAAACTATATAATATAACTCCTTATATTATAAATGATGCATGAAAATGCTTAACCGAATGTGAGATTTCTAAAATAAAAGCATACACTATGCATGGCAATAATTACACAACAATTGCATAATTAAAATAGCAAAAATTAGACCAATTTTGGCACCCTAGAAATAATTTTAATTAATATAATCTAATTATATTAATTAAAATTAAAATTATTAAATATATTAAAATAAAATATTTTTATAATTAATATAAATAATAAAATTTTGGTTTCTGCCCGTTGCTCCTCGCGTGAAACGTCTTCGGCGTTGTAATGCTGCTTTTGTCGTTTTTACGAAGCGTTGCAACGCGTGTCGCCTTCTCTCCGCCCGCGCGCGCTGCAGCGATCTTGTTGCGCGCCGAAGGCAGCGTTGCAACGCCATTCACAGAACAACCATAGGAATCTCCATTCCTTGCTCGTTTTCGCTCCGATCTTCTTAGCAACCGCTTTGCCTCGATCGACACGGACTTACAGACTCGATTTACAATTAAATTTGCCCAAAATACCAGGCCCTTACATTGAACATTTCAATGAAATTGTAAATCTAAATGCCAAAATTGAAAACATCTAATTTCGCAAAAATCATTCATACATCTCATGCAGAAAAACAGTAAATCCCACCTTGTTCTTGAAAAATCCAGAACATAAATCAAGAACGCAATTGGGCTCTGATACCAATTGAAGAGAATCGAAGTCCCCGCAGCGGAAGCGATTGCGAATCGCGCGCTCTTGATTTAGTTACAATGGAAATTTCAAGAATATAAAACATGGATTAAGCATATAATAAGAGTATGGACAACAAGTATATACCTTTGAAGAACCTTTCTTCAAGTGCTCCTCTCTCCACGGTCACGATCTCAGCAACAAGAACTCGTACGAACACCGACACCACCACCAAATCTTCTCCGTTGTTCTCTAGGAGAGGGAGGAAGGTGGGTTCCCTTTAGGAGTAGTGAGGAATTTTGTGAGAGAGATTTGTGTTTTGGAACTCTTCCAACAACACAACAAGGAGGCTAGGAATACACTTAGATGTCTTAACCTAGTTGCATCTCATGCAACTATATATATAGAGGAATGAGATGGAAATGACCATTCTACCCCTCCTTTAATCTCTATTTAGTATATAGTTTATATATGAATCTAATTCACATTAAAACTATATATTATATCAATTATATCATATATAATTGATATAACGCCTCATGTATGAAATTGAACACTTCAATTTCACTCCTAACTTTATACCCTCAATATTACCATGTTGAGCCAACGGAGGGATCTAATGAACCTACAGATCATGAGCTCCAATGATGTGAGATTAACTGATCAAACACTTTGATCCAGTTAATCAATATTCATTAACTACAAGTCACTCCACTATAGACTTGTAGCTGCACTCTCCTCACTGTAGATATTATTGTGTCCACTGATATAGTCATTGCCCATGAGTCGACCCTTCACAGGTTGTTCGTAATCAAAGCTGGGTCAAATTACCGTTTTACCCCTGTGATTACCTCTTTGCTCCTTAAGCGCCACTGATCCTCTAATGAACAACAAGTCTAAGGTCCTACCTTAGACTCATACCCTCGTAGAGGGCGGGACCCCGTTGTTCAAGACCTGGAGTCAGTTCTTAAGGGAACAACCTATCTAATTCCTCAATAGAGGAATGAGTGAATTCCATCTTGCACAGTTAAGTTCCCACCTACTTACAAGGTTTTGTCCTTGAGAAGGTAGGCTTATTGAGTCGGCTACAGGCCACTCTCACCCATACTAGTCTAAGGACAAACCCCTATAAGCAGGAGTTCTTAACTTGCTCAGGATTCAGGTCAAGTCACTAATGACCATCTTTAAATTACTAGTCTTATCCTGTTAACGGTGTTATACTAGTTAGACTAATAATTTGCGATCCAGTCTTGTATGAACTCTTCATACAGATGCCCCCACTCACATGTCAACTACATGAATGAGTTTGATTACCTTATTTGTACTAATTACAAAGTGGGTCGCATCCATGGTGTTACCAGAATGAGGTTTCCAACCTTATTCTTATACCATAGACTATTTAGGTTATAATCTTGAATTCAACCCAACTAGTGTCCACTACACTGATTTCAAGATAAACGTTATAACCTTGGAGCTTAGTTTATTGGATTTATAAAAGCAAGACTGTAATCTTATCAAAACAAATAAAACTTTATTTAATTGATCAAGATTACACAAGTTTAGGGCATAAATCCCAACAGGTTTCTAGTAAATCCTGGAATTATATACAAATTATCTAATAAAATGTAATTCCTACCGAAAAAGAGCTTCACTTTGCCGATCGCTGCAGCAAAGACAATCTCCCCAGATTCAACCCGTAGAGTCACCTCACTCTCTCGCAGCTGCTGCCAGGAAATAATTTCCTGAAAAGAAGAACAAACGTGGTTAGTGGCGCCCGAATCCAATATCCAGGCAAAGTCATTACTCTCCACTAAACAGATTTCAGTTACTAGTAAGTCACATTTACCTGTATTCTTCTTGTCGGTAAGGAAACACTTTCCTTTCTCTGCAACTTCTTTGACCTTTTTGCCCTTTTGGGCGGCAGTTCAGTCAACTTTATCCTTCTTCATCTTCTTCTTCTTCCCTTTCAGGTGAGAAGGAGCCACAAATTTTGTCCCAGAGGTCGAACCCCTGTGATAGGACCTGAAGGTAACATTTGCCTCAGCTTCCAGTGTCCTGATCCTTATCAAGGAATGGAAGTTCTGTAACTCCTTCAGAAGGGTGGTCAGTGTGTAGCTGATTTTTGTTCATAACAGCATTGTTACGAAACTGAAGGAAACTCTTCGGAAGAGTCTCCAAAATAAAGATGACCTGGCTCGATTCATCGATCGAAGCCCCGTTCATCTCTACCAAATTAAAGTGGGTCATCATGTCTAGAACGTGTTTGAGCGAGTCATGCCAGACCTGAAAGGACTATTGTCCAAACATATCCTGCAATGACTCCATGATCTCCTTAACGATGACCATCAACTCATGCTTCTTTGCCAATACTTCAGATAAGATGACAATTATGTAGACCTTGACCTTTTCATTGGCCCTGATCCACCAATCGTATGCATCACGAACACTTCGTGACGCAGTCGAGCTCGACAACTGAGGACACTCCTCAGTAAGCACGAACTTAAGGTCGTCAGTTACTAGAATCGTGTTTAGATTGTTTTTCCATGTTTGAAAAATATCTCTCACTAATTTGTCCAAAGCTAGTAATGCTATTATTGAACTAGATATTTTTGCTGAAAAAAACAAATAAAACTTTGTGTCAGTCTTGCAAAAACTTTTTGAAATC
The DNA here is from genome assembly GCA_036507285.1 of Trichosanthes cucumerina. Lineage (NCBI taxonomy): Eukaryota > Viridiplantae > Streptophyta > Magnoliopsida > Cucurbitales > Cucurbitaceae > Trichosanthes > Trichosanthes cucumerina. The sequence continues at coordinate 25,053,109 of CM071836.1, read as the reverse complement.
CAATCAAGTTTTAGCAAAAATTTTATCGTATGATCCCTAGGTCATTTAAAAATTTGCAATGATATCCCAAAGGTTTAGAATGACCGCCATCGAAGGGTGAACAGAAACACTCTCCCTCTAGGACGAGACTATCTCGACCATACCCTAATCCCAAATATAACTCTTATTCCATTAGGCGTCCAGTTATCATTTTTTTCGGTCTGAATCCATTAACTCTTAATGAATCCTGTGAGTGTCACCCTCAATATTTAAGTTTTCAAGTATCCGTCCAAACAATAGCCATCGAAGAGTGAACCAAGAAGGAAAACGAACAAGGAAACTGTATCCCTTTCGAGAATTCACAGTGTTCCGACTCCCATGATCAAGACCCTCCTCCAAGGGATTATGCAGTCCAAAGCCAAACTAGCGAAAGCGGATCATAGGGGTCTCACAGTGTGAAACGAAAGAAGAGACCATGGGTCCCGTTTTCACAGGTCCCGCTCCCACTCACTATAAGTACTCTCTTCATCCACTATAATATTGATCCATACAAATACCATCCGAAGGGGGACGCTCCCATTTGCGCCACGAGGCCGAGTATGGATCTCACGGTGCAGACTTTAACGGAGATTTGTGGTTGAAAAATCAAATGTATCTTATACACTTAATTTCCTCCCACTCAACACTTTATATTATTTGGGATTGACCTAGATAAATCGTCTAATATTTACCTAAGTCTACCAATATAACGCTTATATTGATTTAGCCTAAGTTTCTAATCACATTATTAACTTAGGTCTATATGAGTTAATTAATCAACTTTTAATTAGCACCACTCACGAGAATATAACCTAAGAATCTTCGGACCAAATTCACTCCCAGGTCGATTTTCAGGTAGGGGTGTTCCGCAAGCGTAAACTTAAATACCCTAGCCTTAGACAAAACCTTCCTTAGACAGAGTTACTTATCAATCACCATTCAAATGTCATATTTTGATTTCCTAATTCTAATCTTATTAGAACTAGAAAACCTAAGCCTAATTATTCAAGTTCTAAACATTTTAAAACTAATAATTAACTTAGGTTACATGCATTTCTATGTTATAGTGCTTGATTATTCATCACATGAATAATTATATACTATAACAAATATTCATCACATGAATTAAATGTATGAGCATACTTTTAATCTAAGAAATATAACACTTATATTTAAATAAATTAAAACATGCATACATTATATTAGAACACTTATAATATAACCTATCATGCATACTATATATTAAAACACTTATAATATAAACACGATGCATGAAATGTTTAACCTAAGGTGGGATTTTAAATTTATATGACATACATTATGCACATAGAAATAATTAATTCATACATCTCATGCATAAAATAATTAAGGGTGAGTTACATGAATGGGGCAAATAAGCCCCGTATATTCCAAAAATGTCCAGAGTTATATGAATTTTACATTAATGACCCATTTAATACATTAAAGATAGCGAATGTTCCAATTATGCCCCTGTACGTATTTCATTTTTTTTAAAAAATCATGCGACATTTCGGTTTTGGGATGTTTGAAAACAACCTAGAAAAGCGGAAGCTTCTCATAAACGGTGTCCACTTTCCTATCGTGAAATTGAAAGGAATCGTATGAAATTCGTCTCCTCTCTCCTCTCTCTGTCGATTTCATACCAGAGAAAAATAGAATAGTCCGACGACAACCTAGGATTTCTGGACATCTCAACCTGCTTTCATACAGAATACGATAGAATGTGTTTGGAATGTGAACAAAATAAAGTGAACAGACTTTTTGTTTGGAAGTATTGATTTCTAGCATGGCTGAAACATTGTGTGGAGACTATTTAACTTGGTTTATAAGATATTGGATATATTTGGTATAAATGTAAACTGTCCATGTATGTAAAACATGTATCAAACTACTAAATAGTATGATTTAGTGTATATTTGGGTATGAACAATCTTTATGGATACATTATAAACATCTTGATATATATTAAATACCGCGAAGTAAAGTGTATAACAAATATGATGCGCACATTTCGATACCCTATATATATTGATGAATATCGATATATATTAAATACCGTACAGTGCAATATGTAATGGCATGAATCTCAGTTTGCTGATATGAAATGAAATAATCAATTGAATGACAACATATGTTACATAATGTATGATTTGTATTAAGATATATGTATGTATGATATTAGATTAGTAAGGACTGTAAAAATTTTATTTTATCCATTTATAACATAATATAGGTATGGGTGTGAAATAATTGTACTCCAATATTTGCATATATATCCGGGTATTTATAATTGCATACCATTGACAACTTCGTCATTACAGTATCCATTAAGTCGTGGATGGACATCCCAGGGTGAATAACAATATCTCCTACTTTGTAGTTGATAAAATTGCATCTCTCATCCCATTTACCTTCATGTAAAATGCGTACTATAACATCGTTAGTACCTATAATATAATATACATAGATAACCTATTATGAAAACATAAACAATATGTAAAAAATATTAACAACAAAATATGTTTACACATTAAATAGAAAATTGCAGAAACTTCAAATGAAAACAAAATAAATATTTACTCATATTCAGCAATGACAATGCAAATAATACTAGAACGAAGCAACCACGCAAAGAATACGAAACTTTTATCTGAGAAGTCTGTAATACTACACTTTCTGGACAAGAAATGAATGAAAATGGTGGATTCTAGAATGAATGAAGGTGAGATATGAAAATGGAAAATAAAAACTTAATACATACTAATGACAAACATATATATAGAATGCAAATCTCGGTTATATAAGAAAGAGAAAAAACATTTATTATGTTATAAACCTTATTGAACTGCAATCCATATCATTATTAAAGAACAAAATCTCACCAAAATTTCATACTAAAATATTAACATATACGTAAGGGAATTTAGGTTAAAAAAAATTGCATTTAATATATATCAGGACACATTTCATAATAATGAAAAATTCAATACATTTATGGAATATTGGTATCTTAATGACCCATATGCTGTAATTACTCAATAATTAAATAGTAAAAATTGGACTAGTTTTGGCACTTAGGGACATTAAATAAATTAATTAACATTAATATAACAATTATATTAATATCAACTAATTAATTTAATTAAAATAAAATTAATTTATATTTTATAAAAATAAAATAAAATAAAATAAAATACATAAAATTAACTGCCCCACGTTGATATGAAGCTCCTCTCGCCCACGTTGCACGCGAACCGCCTGCGAACGACCGCTCAACGCACCCAGCGTTGCAACGCTGCAACACTCAACGTCGCACGTCGCGTGCTCCACGCCAGGGCGTTGCAACGCTGATCTACAGAAGGCCTCCTATCGCGCGGATAGCGTTGAGACGCCGAAGAACAACGTCTCAACGCCATCGACAGAACAACAAGCTCCTCTTGCTGTTCTTTGTTGTTTCACGCCCGTTTTCGCTCCGATTTCTTCACAGAAATGCTTGCCGCTAAAGACACGGACTTACAGACTCGATTTATTTTCTAATTTGCTTAAAAACACTGGCCTTTACAATCTGATCTCATCAAACAGAAAATAAACCTAAACTAGTGCCAAAATCGAAACATCCAATCATGCAAACTACAATTCATCACATAAATTGAAGAATTACCCACCTAATTTTAAGAAAACAGATGCACAACGAGAAGCCAACGACTTGCTCTGATACCAATTGAAGGGAATGAAATCCCTCGCAGCGGAAGGGTGATCGAATCACTGTGATATCGTTGTAAAATAAGTTTTCTTAAAACCGTTTCTATCTCATAAAAACAAGGCTAAACATACAAATTTAGAAGAAAAACAACAAACCTACTTACTTGTTGAAGAACCATCTTCAAATTTTCCTTCTCCGTTCACGAACCCTTCGTGATCACAATCTCAACGTACTCGATCTCCTCGAACAGTGAGTAACCCGGACACCTCCACACGGTTTCTCAGTTGTTCCACTTTTGGTAGAAGGAGAGTTGTGGGACTCTTCTTTTTGGTGAGGGGAGGAGAAATTGAGAGAGGAAAGTTGAGAGAATTTGTCAAATGCTTTTTGGTGAGAATCCAAAAATGAGCATTCAACCTCACAACTCCTTCTTGCAAAGGAGTATATATAATGGTGATAGGTGGAGTTGAAATCTCTACTTATTTACCATTTTACCACAATCATAGGTTATGCAAATCATATTTGCATAACCACATATAATAAGATATCTCATATCTCATTATACAAATCACATTTGTATAATTGTGTATTTTTAAATTGAATCACATTCAATTTAATTTCTCTCAATCCAAGTTCTCAAAATTAGCCCTAATTAGACAATTAGGCTAACCTATTGTTTATTATAAATCTCATTCACATTAAACTATATAATATGTCAATCATATCTCCTATAAATGACATAATTACCCTTTAATGAACTTGAACACTTCAAATTCACACCAAATCTGTAAACCTTCTATTAGTCCAATTTGAGCCAACCGAGGGACCTAGTGGACCTACAGTGACGAGCTCTAATGATTCGAGATTAACCTGTCAAACTCTTTGACCCGGTTAATCAACATTCATTAGCTGCGGTAACACTCCACTATAGCTCGTAGTTGCACTCCCGTCACTATAAGACAAGTGTGTCCACTGATATAACCAATGCCCATGAGTCAACCCTTCACAGGTTGTTCGTAGACACTACTGGATCAAATTACCGTTTTACCCCTGTGTCTACTTCTTGCTCCTTAAGTCCCCACTGCTCCTCTAATGAACAGCAACGTTGTAATGGTCCAACCATACACAACACCCCTCTCGGGTCAGTGAGAGGGTGAGCTGTAAACCCGAGATCTTTCTTTGGAACCTCCTTATTATCAAACAACAAAAGAAAGGAAGAAATGAATACTTAAAACTTGGTTTTCCTTGTTTTAAAAAGAAAAGTAATGAAGTGAAAGGCAAAAGGAAAACAAGGAAGGAAAAACATAAACCATTTTGGTTTGGTTGCTCTAAGAATAATGAAGGAAAGAAAATGAAAGCTATGGTTATTATATTATGTTATGTTTAAAAAAAAAAGAAAACAAAAGGAAACAAGAAAGGAATAGTTTGGTTTGGTTTTTCTTTGAAAACAAAAGCAAAGGAAAGAAAAGTAAAATGAAGAGATAAAGGAAAAGAGAAAAGGAAAAAGAAAAAGAAGAAAAAGACAAAAGCAACCGTTTGGGCTTTATTAAACCATTTCCAATTAATTTTCCAACTCATTTTGTTATCAATTTCAACCAAGAAAGGCCAGAGCATCGTGGGAGAGGTTTGAGAGAAGAAGAGGGCAGAAAGTTTCTGGTTGAGGTTGAAGAAGAAAGGAGAAGAATCATTCAATTTCCATGAAAATTCTTTGATCAACTCAGACCAATTCTGCTATTTTGTTCATCTCGAGCTCCACAGAAAGAGGTAAGAGTTGAGATTTTGTTTCGTGTAAGTTAACTCATATTGGAACAACATTCATGAAGGAAGCTCGAGCAAATTCGGATCTTAAGCTACTGATTTGTGAAGAGGAAGACAGATGACAGATTTTGCTGTCAAATCCGGGAAGCCTCTGATGTTTTGGTTGTTCTGATCTGTATACTTGGAGTTAGAAGCTCTATTAGGTATGGTTGGAAAGCGTATTGAATTTCCTGCAACTTTCATGAAGAAATCGTGAATAGAAAATGATTGGAAGATGTTGTAAATAGCAGGTCAAGTTTCGGGTTGCAGCAGAAATTCGAATCTGGAATAGCAGAAGTTGGTTCCTGGGAAAGAAGCTTTCGAGGTATTTCTGAACCAATCCATTGGTAATTTCAATTGCATGTCTTCATATGATTTTTAGAGTATTCAAAAAGGAAGAGTTTGGTATAAATTTCACCCTGTTTGGCTAAGTAATGAAGAAGTTATGGCTGTCTGAAAACAGGGCAGAAATTCTGAAAATGCTGGAATTTTTGTTGGAGTGTTTTCTTGTAGTTTTAAGGTTAAAAACCATGAGCTCGAGGTTCTAAAACATGGTTTTGGTTTGTTTGACAGTCCAAGAGGAGATAGGTCGAGTGTACGGGCCAAGGTTCTAGTTCTAACACGGTGAGTGACAAAACGAACCTTGAAAATGGTTTATAGGCTTGTATTATGCTTATGAAATGCAATGTTTTGCTAAAACGAAATGGTTTCAATGCTTATTGTTTTCCTTGAACACTTGTTTATGAGCATTCATGATTTCTTAGAAATGTTTTAAAGTGTTCATGATGAGCTTAAATGTCTTGATGAAATTTATACACGAGCATATGTTTATTGCATTTCCGAAATCTATGGAAATGTTATGATTTTGAGCAAGTATGTTTTAGCAAGTATGTTTTTAAAGATTTCCAGTTTTATGAACAAGCTAAGTAAGCTTGAGTTTTATGAAAGAAAAGATAGCGAGACATGTTCAAATGTTTTCATGTGATTTTCTCGAGATATTGAGCCCGAGGCTTTATGGTACCGAGTGTGCACACAGGTCTTATTCTCATTGTCGACGTTGAGTGTACTCCGTGACAACAGCACTGTAAATGAGTCTTTGGCGGGCCCCACTACGACAAAGACGATGGGAGTCTTTGGCGGGCCCCACTACATTGTAGAACAAAGTAGATTGTGACATGTTTTTTTTAAAAGAGTTTATATCATTTACATGCCTTACGAGATTTAAACGATATACTTGCGGGTTTTTCTGAAAAGCTATTATGATTACACGATTACTTTCAACACTTGATTACACATGCATATGCTCATAGATGACCAGGTGATATGATTTACGAGTTAGTAGTTTCCTTTAAACTCAAGTCACTCACCGAGCTTCATAGCTCATTCTTCGAGTGTTTTCCCACTTTTCGGTAGAGATCGAGCTCCGGTGCACGAGAACTCGCCATAGTCTCTTTGAAGCTTCACATGTTTGATACTTTTATGCGTGTGGTGGTGTTGTATAGCAAGTCCATATGTTTTGTAAATTATTTTGAGAGAACTATGTAGTTATAGTCCTATGTGCTTTAGAGGTTGTGGTTGTTTAATTAGTGGTTTGGATTTGTTTGTGGTTACGATGTTCTTGCTCGTTTTAGTTTCAAGAGAGACTTAAGAAGAGTTTCTCCTCATGTACGTCTTATAGATGTCCAGTTTCCATTTGTGTTAAGTTTAAAATGTTCCATATGTGAACATAGTTTGTTTTCAGGTAAAGTAGTGTCAGCAGGTATTGTTAAGAGGTAACAATGTCTGTTGGCTTCATGCCGTCTCCCGAGCTAAGTTAGCAAGTGGTTCGGGAGAGGGCGTGAAATGAGCGGCCGTTGTCCAAGCCCTGGAGACAGCACTTAAGGGAACAACCCCTTTAGTTTTCATAAAGGCGGGAACGATTGAATTCCATCTCGCGTAGTTAAGTTCCCAACTCCCCACATGGTCCTGTCCCTGAGAAGATAGACATATTGGGCGAATAACTGTGACCACCCTCACCCGTAATAATAGTCAAAGGACAGACCCCCGCAGACAGGAGTCTGTAACACACTCAGGATTCAGGTCGAGTCACTAATGGTCATCTACGAAGTTATTAGTTCCATACTGTTAACGGTGTTACATCACTAGGTCTAATAATTCACAGTTCGGTCTTGTACAATCTCATTGCATAAGATGCCCTCACTCGCATGTCAACCACATGAACGAGTCAGATCACCTCATTTGTATCTAATACAAAGCGGGTCGCATCCACAGCGTACCCAAGATTAGGTCTCCAACCCTATCCATATACTGTAAACCGTTCGGGTCATTAACTCGAACGTGATTCTCTCTGTGTGTCCACTACACACCGTTCAAGTTCTAGTTCTCTCGTAAATCCAATGACCATGGAGCTTAGTTTATTGGACAAAGTTTGTAAAATTGCGAGACACAAAGAGATGAAAGAAATAACTCTTATTAATTTCAAATGGTAATATTACAAACAAAACGAGATTAGAACATACATCCCAACACAAAAAAGGTTGCTAATGATGCTAGTACGTCAACAAGAGTTGTTGATACTAGATTGTCTAGTCAAGAGTGTCCATCTCAAGAGTTGAGAGTGTCTCGACGTAGTGGGAGGGTTATAACACAACTTGACCTTTATATGAGTTTATCTGAAACCCAAGTTGTCATATCAGATGACGACTATGAGGATCCATTGACTTATAATCAAGCAATGATTGGCAACGACAAAGACAAATGGGTCATAGCCATGGACCAAGAAATGGAGTCAATGCACTTCAATTTTTTTGGGGATCTTGTAGATAAACCTGATGGGGTAAAACCTATAGGGTGTAAGTGGATCTACAAGAGAAAGCGTTGTGTAGATGGAAAAGTGCAAACCTTTAAAGGTAGACTAGTTGCAAAGGGTTATACCCAAGTTGAAGGGGTGGACTATGAAGAAACCTTTTCGCCTGTTGCTATGGTAAAGTCTATCCGTATCCTACTTGCCATTGCTGCATATTATGACTATGAGGTATGGAAAATGGATGTCAAGACAACATTTTTGAATGACAATCTTGACGAGAACATCTACATGGACCAACTCAAAGGGTTCATTGAACCAGGACAAGAGCAAAAGGTTTGCGGGCTTAAAAGGTCGATCTATGGATTGAAGCAAGCCTCTAGGTCCTAGAATATAAGGTTTGATGAAGTAATCAAATCTTTTGGCTTTGACCAGAATGATGATGAACCTTGTGTCTACAAGAAGATCATAAATAGTTCTGTCGCATTCCTAGTTCTATATGTGGATGATATCCTACTAATTGCGAATGATGTAGGTTATCTTACTGACATTAAGAATTGGCTAGCTACACAATTCTAAATGAAAAATTTGGGAGAAGTGCAGTTTATTCTTAGGATCCAGATTGTCCGAAACCGCAAGAATAAAACCCTAGCATTGTCTCAGACATCTTACATCGAAAAAGTGTTGTTGAGGTTTAAGATGCAAGACTCCAAGAAAGGTTCATTGCCTTTTAGATATGGAGTTAATTTGTCTAAGGAACAATGTCCTAAGGCACCTCAAGGTGTTGAGGACATGAGACGGATTCCTTATGCATCAGCTGTTGGGAGCCTGAGGTACGCCATGTTGTGTACTAGGCCAGACATCTGTTTTGCAGTTGGAATGGTCAGTAGATATCAATCCAATCCAGGACCTGAACACTGGACAACGGTTAAAACGTTCCTTAAGTATCTTCGGAGAACAAGGAACTACATGCTTGTGTATGGGGATAAGGATTTGATCCTTACAGGATACACATATTCCGACTTTCAAACTGATAAAGATTCTCGAAAATCTACATCAGGGTTAGTATTTACTCTTAACGGAGGAGTTGTAGTATGGCGAAGCGTCAAGCAGGGATGCATCGCTGATTCCACCATGGAGGTTGAATATGTAGCGGCTTGTGAAGCAGTTAAAAAGGTCGTTTGGTTAGGGAAATTCATGTTAGATTTGGAAGTCGTTCCAAATATGAGTTTGCCTATCACGTTGTATTGTGATAACAGTGATGTTGTGGAAAATTCAAGGGAACCCCGAAGTCATAAGAGGTGTAAGCATATTGAGCGGAAATATCATCTCATCCGGGTGATCCTGCATCGAGGAGACGTGATCGTCACAAAGATAGCCTCCGAGCACAACATTGCTGATCCTTTTACAAAGGCTCTCACGGCTAAAGTATTTGAGAGTCACCTAGAAGGTCTAGGTTTACAAGTCTTCCCCAACTAGGGCAAGTGGGAGTATATTGTACACAGGGTTTAAGTGCCCTAGTTTATTGTATTTTACATTATTGTAATGTTTATATTATGTACTCCACAAGCTTTAGGTCAAGTGGGAGATTGTTGGGATATGTGCCCTAAACTTGTGTAATTTTAGTCAAATGAATAAAGAGTTATTTGATTTGATAAAATTATCTTCTCGCCTTATAAATCCAATAAACTAAGCTCCAAGGTTATAATGAATCTTGAACATCAGTGTAGTAGACACTATTTGGATTGTGTTTAGAAGTATAACCTAAATGGTCTATGGCATAAGAATGAGGTTGGAAACTTGCTGAGGTAACACCATGGATGCGATCCACTTTGTAATTAGTACAAATGAGGTAATCCAACTCATTCATGTGGATGACATGCGAGTGAGGGCATTCTGCATGAAGAGTTCATACAAGACCGGACTACAAATTATTAGTCTAACTAGTATAACATCGTTAACAGGATACGACTGATAATTTATAGAGGTCATTAGTGACTCGACCTGAATCCTAAGAGAGTTAAGAACTCCTGCTTATAGGGGTTTGTCCTTAGACTAGTATGAGTGAGAGTGGCTTGTAGCCGACTCAATAAGTCTACCTTCTCAGGGACAGAACCTCGTAGGTAGCTGGGGACTTAACTCTGCAAGATGGAATTCACTCATTCCTAGACTAAGGAATTAGATAGGTTGTTCCCTTAAGAACTAAGTCCAGGTCGTGAACAACGGGGCCCCACCCTCTAAACTAGCTTAAGAGGGGTTGAGTTTATGGTAGGACCATAAACTTGTTGTTCATTAGAGGATCAGTGGTGCTTAAGGAACAAAGAGGTAATCACAGGGGTAAAACAATAATTTGATCCAACTGTGATTACGAACAACTTGTGAAGGGTCAACTCATGGGTAATGATTATATTAATGGACACAATATAATCTACAGTGAAGAGAGTGCAACTACAAGTCTATAGTGGAGTGACTTGTAGTTAATGAATATTGATTAACCAGATCAAAGAGTTTGATTAGTTAATCTCACATCATTGGAGCTCATGAACTGTAGGTCCATTAGGTCCCTCCGTTGGCTCAATATGGTAATATTGAGGGTATAAAGTTAGGAATGAAATTGAAGTGTTCAATTTCATATATGAGGTGTTATATCAATTATATGTGATATAATTGATATAATATATAGTTTTAATGTGAATTAGATTCACAAATTAACTATATACTAATGAGAGAATGAAGGAGGGATAGGATGGTAATTTCCATCCTATTTCCCTATAAATAGTTGCATAAGATGCAACTTTGAAAAGACAATTACATACAATCCTAGAGTTCTCTCATTTGTGTTGGAAAGAGTTTCAAACACACTTCTTAAAAAAGGAACCCACCTTCCTCCCTCACTTAGAGAACAACGGAGAAGATCTAGTGGCAGATCTTCACACGGTTCGGGTTCACGTTGCAGAGATCGTGATTGTTGGAGAAGGAGCTCGTGAAGAAAGTGTTCTTCAAAGGTAAATTTCTTGCTGTCCTAATATGTTATGTATGCTTAATCGTAGTTATTTAGTTCTTGTTTTAGATCTATGTAACAAAATCACGAACACGCGATTCACAATCGCTTCAGCTGCGGGATTCGATCCATTCAAAACTAACAGTGGTTTTTATAGGTAATGATTACCTAAATATAGGTGATCATTATCTATTTTTTTAAAAAATATTTTTATATTTTTTTTCATAATCACCCAACTCTCTCTCTTTCCTAATATCACATTCACTTTCCCTTTTTTTTCTTCTTTATCTCTTCTTCCTCCTTTTCTTTTTCTTATTTTCTCCATGGTTCTTTTTCTCTTCTCCCTTTCTTCTTTTTTTTTTCTATCTTTCTCCATCTTCTCTTCTTCCTTTCTTTCTAATGTTCTTTTCTCTTCCCATGCTCCATGCTCCATTTTGTTTCTTTCCTCTCTTCTTTTCTTCTTCCTTTCTTTCTTTCTCAAATTTTTTCGTTCAGTTTGTCATATGCATGAAACTGACCAAAATCGATCGATTGATGGTGTGGTCAAGCGGTCAGCGTAATGAAGCTCTCTGAAATCGATTAGAACTGGTCGACGACAATTTACATATTGGTAGTCGATGTCGATTTTGGCCCAAAACCAACCCCGCCCGACTGATGCTCAACCCTAGCTTTGGAAGAGAGAATGAAGAAGCTGAAGAAGGCCATGAGGGGGATGGACATGAGCAGGAACACAATGAGAGGAGACACGAAGAATCTCTCCTACAACATATACTAGTGGGTTATCAGGGAATCTACGAGGTGATGTCTACTATGGATGAGAAGTACATGAGGCAAGAGAATATTTTAGAGGCAAGATGAATGTTTTCCAGCAACATGAAGAGAGAGAACATCGACAAATCGACGTATGAAATGTCACCATCAACACAATGAGGCACATCTTCTGCATCTATACGAGTGAATGCTTATGATGGTTGGCATTGAAGGGCACTGTGTTAAGAAAATTAACACTAAGTAATCACATTACTAAGTTAAGCATGCTTTAGTAAGAGAGGAGGAAGAAAAAGAATTAAAGAATTACCTTTGTAGAATTTTCTCTTTGTGATAAACTCCTTTGAATCGTTCCTGATCACGTTCTTAAACACCTCCAAAAGGACTTCTCAGTTGTTCTCTAGGAGAGGGAGGATGGTGGGGTCCCTTTTTGGAATGGAAAAGGAAATTCCCTTAGAGAGAATTTTAGAGAGGGAGTTTTTGAGAGAGCTTTGAGATGATGGAGTGTTATGGAATTCTCCAATTCTAAAAAGTGAGACTAATGTGTGCAAAGGGCATCTCAATGTACTCATTTATAATGTGAAACTTCCTCCATCCACTCACCCATTAACTCCATAATTAATGCATTATGAAAATCATATTTGCATATTATAAAGTATCATATACTTTATTTAGCTTACAATGAATCATATTCAATTGCATATCTCTCACATACCCTATAGTTATTAATATGAAACCTATTTCATATTAATTGAATATTGGAAATTAATCCCATAGTATGTAGTATTAGTTCGAATCATAATCACATCCAACTATATATTGTATCGATCATATCACATATAACCAATACAAATCTCTTTTACAAATTTGAACATTTCAAATTTACTCCAAAATTTTATACCTTCGAATAAATCCATATTGAGCCAACGGAGGGACCTAATGGACCTATAGAACATAAGCTTCAATAATACGAGGTTAACCGATCAAACTCTTTGACCTCATTAACCAACATTCATTAACTACGAGTGACTCAACTATAGACTCGTAGCTGCATTCTCCTCACTGTAGGATAAGTTGTGTCTATTGATTTAACCAATGCTCGTAAGTCGACCTTTCACGAGTTATTTATATTCACAACTAGGTTAAATTACCATTTTACCTCTGTGAGTACTTCTTGCTCCTTAAGTACCACTGATCCTCTAATGAACAATTTGTTTATGGTCCTACCATAAACAAAGTCCCTCTCAGGCTAGTGAGAGGGTGAGCCCAATTGTTCAAGTCCCAGAGTCAGCACTTAAGAGAACAACTCATCTAATTTCCCTAGCTTGATAATGAGTGAATTCCATCTTGTAGAATTAAGTTTCCAGCTCCCTACGCGGTTTTGTCTCCAAGAATGTAGGCATATTGAGTCGCCTACTCGGGCCACTCTCACCCATACTAGTCAAAGGACAACCCCTCGCAGACAAGAATTCGTAACTCTCTCAGGATTAAGGTCGAGTTACTATTGGTCATCTATGAATTACTGCTAACGGTGTTACAACAGTTGGTTAATAATTTGCGATCCAGTTTTGTACGAACTCATCGCACAGGATGCCCTCACTCGCATGTTTACTACATGAACAAGTTGGATAGACTCGTTTGTATAAAATACAAAGTGAATTTCATCTATAGTGCACTAAGATAAGGTTTCCAACCTCATTCGTAAACTATAAACCGTTTGGGTTATTTACTCGAATATGATCCTACTTGTATGTCTACTACATACTGTTCAAGTTGTCAGAAATAACATAACCATGGAGCTTAGTTTATTGAATTTAAGTTTAAATGCGAGTACAAGAAATATTAAATAAAATAATGCATTATTAAATTCAACAACACATTTACATATCCACGAATTCTGGGCCTACACTCCAATAGGCATGATTATGGAGCTTCCTCAACCTCCACAAACATACATCTCCTCTAGCTTAGTTTATTGAATTTAAGTTGAAATGCGAGTACAAGAAATATTGAATAAAATAACACATAATTAAATTCAACAACACATTTACATATCCACGAATTCAGGGCATACACTCCAACAGGCATGCATATGGAGCTTCCTCAACCCCCACATGCATACATCTCCCCTAGCTTAGTTTATTGAATTTAAGTTTAAATGCGAGTATAAAAAATATTGAATAAAATAACGCATTATTAAATTCAACAACGCATTTACATATCCACAAATTCAGGACATACACCCCAACATGCATGAATATGGAGCTTCCTCAACCCCCACATACATAATCTCCTATGAGGATGAATGAGAGCGCTACACCTGCTCAGGACAACATCGTTCTTTTCTTTTCTTATTGTATTATTATTCTCACCATTCCTCTTTATGTTAATCACATTATTGTTTTTAATATCTCTTTGTGATTGTATGATGATTCTCACACATATTTGTTGTTACTGTTATCCTTCAATTATCTTTCTATGTAAGGGTCATTTTTACCATCCTTCCTTATATTCGACTAGATAATGTAAATTTTAAATTTGAGGGGTGTGGATTATCTGGAATGTAACGACCCTAATTTTAACACTTTCTTTCTAAGGTCATTACTAATATGCATGCTTTTTGAGGCCACAAAAACATTAAAAGAAATAAACTTCGACGAAAAATAAAAAAAAAACTGATTTATTCGCCTAATCGATAAGACATTTTTTAAATACATGCAACTTAAAAATTTTAAATACATGCAACTTAAAAATTTGGCCTCTAGTGTCAACACAAAAGTACTGATTACTCAAATCAAACATCGCCTAATCGATAAGACATTTTTTCTAAAATTTCTCTAGTTTCTAAAATGTGGAAATCATGACTTTTGTAACCCCATGGCTTTCGTAGCATGTCCCTGTCACTCGCCAAGTATGTCTTGCCTTTACCTGAAAACATTTGTAAAAAGAAAGGGTGAGTATTGTGATAATACTCAGTAAGAGACCCTACTACCGGGGTTTGAAAACATGCTGACATAAGCAAATCATGGCTTTGTGTGGGACCCATAAACAATAAAACATATTTCATGGCTTTTTCTCTTCGGCTATTAGTGGGAAATTGAGACTTCCTAATCCATGGCCTCTTAGTTTAGGTCGACTCTAAGTCATTCATGACTTACATAGCATTAAATACGTTTATACATATATGTATTGGAAGTTTAATTGCCACGGCCTTCGTAAGCATTTTTATTTTATAAAAGTTCTCTTCGGCCTTTAATGGACAATTAAATACTCCCGGATCGTGGCCTCTAATTCGAGTCGACTCTAACTCATTCATATGATATATAATAAATATTATCAGGAAGATTTCACCACAGCCTTCGCAAACATTTTCAAGAAACACATGCTCTGGGTCCCAAATGAAATAGTAACAACATTTGTACAAATAGTTTCATGGCATGAACATATATCAACATCAAAATGCTTAGTTTTAAACCAACAACAACATGACATTCATGCTCTTTGAAATAAACATCAAATCAAACAAATTATGGCATTTAGAACAGACCTCTCAAACAGATCATGATATTGATAAAGGACTTTTCAAATAGAACATGGCATTTAAAAGAGACTTTTCAAATCGATCATGACATTTTTCGAACAAAGCCCTTGAATTATGAATTTTAAATTTGGAGTGGGTTCCCTTACTTTAGCTTTTAGATCTTAAACTTCCCCTTTTTACTAAATCCTTTGGAGGTCGGTCTTCCTTGAACCTTGGCTTAACTCTTTAGTGATTCGAGCTTAAAAATTCTCACGACCCCAATTGTTTCAATTCCCTAATAACAAGAAAAACTTCTCAATTAAAGTGTCCATACACAATTTTCTTGAAATATCTTGTAATAACTAATCCAATTTACCACTACGAAGGCTTAAACGGACTCAGAAGATCGAAACTGGAGGAAACAGACAAGATCTGGCGAACGGCGGCGCGTGAGGTGGCAACGGCGGCGCGTGAGGTGGCGGTGAGGGTACGTCTCAGCGCGTGGACGACAATTGTCAGTAGCACACGAGCCGATCTATTTAGAACCAACCTTTAAACTTCGAAAACCGGTCGAAGGACGAGAAAACCGATTGAACCAAGCCCACACTGAATCAGCCAACACCCTCACTGCAGGGACCTCCGACGACTGCAAACATCTCGGTTAGCGTTCGACGAGTTCTAAGGCTGAGGGGGCGCATCCGGCTGACGGCTGGATGGACGTTTGGGGACGCTGCAGCTTCCGGCGTTGACTGCACAACCGTGCGGCGTCGTTGGGAGAAGGCGGTTGAACGACATTGCGCAGAAGTCCGAGCGACCTCGATGGCGTGTGTTGGCGGCGAAGGCAGATGGGAGCTGCGGCGGAATGAGCAAACAGGCGGCTGAAGGTGGCTTCCAAGGAGGCTCCCATCGTAAAGCTAAAGAGGAAAGAGGAGGAAGATGAGGCCCTTGGGATGAGTGCACAAAAGAGACAGAAAGAAACCCTAACTCCTTTTCTTAAAAGAAAAAATTACCAAAATATCCTTCCCCTTTCTTCTAATCACAACCATGCCCTTAATCTTAATTTAAATGCTTCAAAATGTAAATTAAAAGGCCTTCGGAGCTTAGGGTCGTTACATGTTTTTAATTTTTTGATGATGATTGATTCTCTGTGCAATTTTACCTATTTGATTAAGGAATTTGAAAATTTTCATGTTTAATTTGATGTTATGACTGTGGCGATCATTGATGATATTTAGTCCTGATTATGAGATAATTGCATTATTAGGATTTGTAAGTAGGGAATGGATGCAAGATAGAAAAATTGGATCATTGACTTCCTTCAACTCTTAATTCTCTTAGCTTGTTCTTTGTTGGTTTTGAATGCTTCAAATAGGATTATTTTGTCTAGAAATTTATTGTCTCTCTGATAGGTTTAAGATCTGATTAGAAGATGGTCTCACATGATTAGGAGAATAAAAAGTTGTGCATAGTGTAAGGTAGTGATCAAATAAGTGAAAGGTACTCCTATTTTTAGAGTGGATTGAGTAACTAGGGGCAATCATGGCACCCATGATTTTCAGTATATGAAAAATCTATTTAGGATGTGAGTATGCTTCGACAATCTGACAAGTGACTTTTGCTCATAGTCAACTACTTTCACAACAAAGTGTTAACATGTTAGAATCAAAGTGCAAGTGACTAAAAAATTCTTTCGAGAAAAGAAGTTGTAAATAGAAAAAAAAAAGGTTTGAGGGTTCATAGATGGGTAAACACCTGGGTAAAAATAAAAACTTTTAATCATGACAGTAAATTGAAAAATTGAATCTTAAGACCAATGTAGGGGGAAGATGAATGGAGGACTTAATAAAACTATTTTTGGGGTCATAAAAATCAAACCAAGAAAAAGCTATCACATACTCACTCAATGACGAATTGAAACTAATTTTTAGATTCTTGAGAATATTTTATTATCATGAATCTTGGTTGTGTAATTTCTTCATTTTCAAAATTGTTGAGATTGGAGCCATAAAATTATCTTTTATCATGTTAATTTCCATGTGATTTGCTTGAGGACTAGCAAATATTTAAGTTCGGAGGTATTTGATAAGTATAATTTATGATGCATTTTTAGGTGTATTTTATTGCACTTTTAAGAGCCTTATTCAAAAACATGCATCTAAGTTTTCATTTTGAAGGAATTGAGTAATCGAGGGTAAAATTGTTAAAGGAGAAGAAAAGAAAGAAAAAGAGGGACGTTAAAGATCAAATTTGGCATTATGGCAAAGAAGGACAAAATAAAAGAGCATGATATTCTGTGAGTATAGCGTTGCAACACTACCACAATGTTGAAATATGGAAAAAGGGGGCAACGTCTGTTTATATAGAACTTTCAGTTTCATATAAAGAGAGCCATTTTGGAGAGACAAAAAACCTAATTTCGATAAGGAGCTTTGTTTTAGGGCCTAGAGATCACATTGGAGAGCTAAGAAGGAGACTTGAGACTTAGGATTGTGGGACATCACGTCGGGAATGAGTGTTGGCACACTTGTCTTTTCTCTTTGCTTTACTTCTTGAGTTTTAAGATTATTCGTGCTTAGTTTCTAGATGTTAGTTTGAGTATCTAGACTCTTGAATGATTGTACTCTTGAACTTTGTTTGATTTTTTGTTTATATTATCGTAACGTCTTTTATGTATCTTGAATAAATTTTCTAAGCTTTTGGTCATACCATTATTTGTTAAGTTGAATTTAGCATGAGAAAGTAAATTTAGCTATGACCTTAGATGTATGACTAAGATTGATCTATTGTATGAGAATGAATAGGTTAATATTAGAAGCTATTAAAAGAATTTCTTAATGTCATGTTTAGTTATAAAAATAGACCGAGAGATTGATTTACTTCTTTGGATGAGTTTAATTGGGCTTGAGAGAGTCAATTGCATATCAGCTTAGAGTTGTTGCTTGTTTCATAATTCGTGAATCAAATTCATAATTGCACTTCATATAATGCATCTTCATTTATCTCGCTAAAACTGGACTCCAACCTTGTAATTAATAGTTTAGTTTTATTTCAGTGTTTGAAAATCAAACGAAAGTTATATTTCTCTAAATAAAATTGAACATAATTAATTGTGGTACTTAATTAAATCTAAAAATTTCAATCCCTGTGGATGACCCTGACTACTACTATTACAAAATATTTAAAGATCCGGTTTTATAAATCTAATTTCGATAGGGCCTTCAAAATGTCCTCCTTATCATGTGCAACGCCTAAAGATTGACTTGATTACTAACTCAGAGTATTATTATGCTCACTCCCATCCATCTTATCCCTACACTAGCCCTAAGAGTTAACTATCCAACTAACTTACACAAATCAAAGGTAAAGCTTACTAGGATGCATGATTTGATTGTGTATCTGTATCTCTTTCCTCTTCTTTATTTTATTCACCCAAGGGCACTAACTTTTGCACATCTACTGCAAAAACCCTTACACAGAACACTTACTCAATGAGTGGCCTAACTGATCACAACAAAGACGACTCTTTTTACCCTCGAGGACAATAAGTGCATGTATCTTCTTCTTTTTGGTTCTTTTCAATTTTTCTATGTAAATGATTTTTCACGTTTTCCACAACAGGAAAATAAGTGTGAAACTCCTAAGTACAATGTTACCCATAACATGCAAGATCACCTTCTAATCAAACTCCAAGCCTATCGGTTGACAACAAACATATGAAAAAACATAATACGCCTCTAAATGTTCAACTCGTCATCATTAGCTACATGTGCAACGTTTGCAAAGATTCCAAATAATTTTTTTTAAAAAATTACTCATATTTCAGCATGCTCAAATTCCACAATACAAACGCAACAACAATCCATTAAAGACCACAACCATGGAATTTTATAGTCACTTTAGCATGCAACAACCTAAAACAATTCTACAGTACATAATCTCAACCAACAAAAATTTTCAAATTAGGCTCAAAACTAATCCCACTATCATATCAACAACCTAAACACTCCCCCCGTACAGGAATTATACATTGTCCTCAATGTATACAACATAACCCAATAAGGATATACTAGTACAATTCCAAGAATTCATGACATTGAAAAATTGTCATAAACACATTTCATGACTTTTTTTTTTCAATCCTGGAAGCCCTCATCAAGGAAACTCTATACATGGTGCATCCAAAAAAATTTATAATTAACTGTTTTATGAAACTTAATGGTTGTCAAAAAACACCTATACAAGATGTTTGTTAATTATCATAGTAAACTTTTGATGACAATTAAACATCGTCAATAAATAACTCCTAAAATCCTTATTTTTGTCGAGATATATATATGTAATAATGATATTTTTAAATGTCATAAAAATTCTATTGATGACAAGATTTCAGTGTTAAACATGTTTCTATGACAAAAAAAAAAAAATAATAAATGTTCATGACAATATTCTCATGTCAAATATTTTTTTTCGTTGATATTTTTTAGTTGTCAAGAAACAACATATCATGACAATATTCTTGTGTCAAACATTTTTTTTTTTTTGAAAGCATGTAGTTGTCAACAAAAAACATGTCATATAATGACAACAAAAGATTACCACCCAAGAAATTTTTATGACATCGATGAGTCATCATAAATAGTGGTATATCACTATTTATTTATTTATCAAAACTATAAAAATTATATTGGTTGATATCTATCGATACATATATTTTCCAAAATAAAATCACTCAAATATGACACAAACTAAATACATACCTAACTAACTTTTACATATCATTAAACTAAATTCGTTCCATTGTTTACATACAAACTAATTGTGATCAAAATTTGTACATTATAATAATTTTTACACTAGACTTCAACTAACATAGGGGTGTACTATTTTCTTTTGCTACTAACCCAACAAAAAAGTTCAACCATCAACTAATTGCATTGACTTCTTCATTTCATTGAGTTCTTGCGAGACGTAATCAATTAAACAATATTCATTTTAAAAACATAACATTAATGATACTCAAATGAGAGAATATAACATATTGTCTTGCATTATGACAAAAGGAACTTTTATCACCCACAACTAAACACATAAAAAAAATGAACACATACCATACTTTTTTAAACTTACAAAAACTTAGAAACAACATTAAAAAATATATCATGAACCCAACAACTAAACTTATAAAAAAATGAATATAGACCAATAAACTTACTAAGACTTAGGAACATAAAAACACTCACTAAAAATCTTACTAAGACTAAGCATCATAACAACAAAGCTTATCATGATTCATGAACCCAAAACTTAGGAACATAAAAACACTTAGGCTTACCACAAAAAATGAATACAAAAACTACAACTAAAATCATACAAAATGAACATAAACCAAACAATTTTGGGATTTAGTTTTAGAGAATCAAATGAATATAAAACCAAATTTTTAAAGCATTTTACATCAAAGGTAAAATAAATAAAGAGAAGGGAGGATAAAAAAGCTTTAACTCACATAGTTCTTTGAATTTTAATAAAACATGGTACAATTTGTATTTGAAATCACTGATGCACAAGATTTAATCTAACATAAAAAAATGAAAATAATGAAGGAAGAAGATTAATATTTGAAGTACGAATAACACAAACAACTAAACTCATTAAATTAACACAAACAACTGACTTCATCAAACTTTATTGAACATAAATACAAAATTTAACTTCTTATCAAATTTCATGAACATAACTAAATTAAACTAAACTTAGTAAAACTTAAGAACATAACAACTAAACTTATCATGAACATAACTAAATTAAACTAAACGTAGCAAAACTTAGGAACATAAAAATTAAACTTATCATGAACATGAATACTAGACTCATAATAAAAAAACATGAACAAATTAAAGTTATCAAAACTTAAACTTATGAACATAACAACAAGATTAACTAGTTTATTAAAATTTATAAACATAACAACTAAATTAAACTAAATTTATCAAAATTTAGTAACATATCAACTACACCAATCACAAATATAAATACTAAATACATCAAATTAACATAAACAAATAAAGTTATCAAAACTTGTTGATGCCGGAATTTGGTTAGACGAATCAACGGTAAATTTGTATCGTTGGGGACAACGATCTCCTGCAAGAAAGAAAACTAACACCGGTGTGGTGCTCTGCCACACGCACTCCGACGCTCAAGTTAGAGAAGATAATTTCGCACGGAAATAAATCTCAAGCTAGAACACAGGCTCCAAATGATTGCTAACCTTTGTTGGGCTTCCCAACGAGTTAATATAGACCTCATATTTGTAACGGTCTTTCAAGGTTTTATTATCTATTAACTCTCCATAATTGAGCGTGCTTAATGACTGCGGTTATGGGAAAGGAATCGTTTCACGGCGCCTTTGTTTCTCTTCCTATCCGTCATAACAACGTTCGCGACAGCAGACCTTTTACGACCGGGCCGACCTCAAGGGGTCGGCCTCCTGGTCCTGAACCGGCCGGAGCCAGCCCCTCGGGGTCTGATAAAGGTAGGCCCATCTTCGACCGGGGCTGACCCCCTTGGGGGGTTAGGCTCCCGGTCTTGAACTGGTCGGAGTCGACCCTTTGGGATCGATTCCTTGCGGGCCGACCGAGGATCACCTCGACCGGGGCCTGGGGTCGGCCACCTTTGGCCGGGCGACCCCTCGAGGTCGGCCTCTGGTTGGAGCCACCTTGGGGTCGACTCCTTCTGGCTCGGAGCCGACCCCATGGAGTCGGCCCGCCTTCGACCGGGGACCGACCCCCTTAGGTCGGTCTCCCGATTTTTGACTGGCTGGCAGTTACGGGACTCTCCGATTTCAGCCGGTCGACCACTCATTCGCCTCTCTTCTACGCTGTCGAACCGAATTCTATTTTTGGCCATAACAGTTGCCCCCACTTCTAGTCTAACTTGTTCTCCTCTTATAGTTTAGACTTGAAGTAAGTGGACATACCCCTTGGACGATCCTTCTTCCACCTCGATAGGCGGGTCTGTGAGGCTTTAAAAGCTCATCTCAGTTTCATTCTTCTCACACCTTCAATCCATTCCAAAACCTTAGTTTCAAGATCATACTCTCTCCCGACTTCTTTGGCGTTTCGGCAGGGCGCCTTTCGAGGTAACCCCACTTACGTTTCTGAGCGATGGCTAGTAGTGCACCCTTCACTGTCCACGCCAGTTCTTCTGATCCGGAGGATGTGGATTTCAATCCTAACCCACCCCCTAGAGTCCGAAACCCTCGAATCTCTCGGGGTCTGACTGGTAGAGCCCCTAGTAGAGTTAGAACGATTACTGACTCCGCTTTAGGAGAGCTTCGTTCTTTTTACAGTATTCCTAACTATGTCACTATGAGGGTTCCCAGGAGAGGAGAGGAACCTGGTTCCCCTCCCTCAGGAGAGGTTGCTTTCTATCCCGACATGTTGGCTAGTGGAGTTAGGTTACCCCTCATTCCCATAGTTCAGAATTTCCTTACTCTCACGAGATTGGCACCTTTTCAGATATTACCGAACTCCTGGTGCTCGCTCATGGGATGTTGTGTCCTTTGGCATCAGACTGGGAACCCGACTCCCATGTCGGCCATTGACTTCCTTTTCCTTCATATCTTCAAACAAAAAGAATGATCCAAGCCCTTCTACTATACCTGTCCCCCGTCCTATGTTGAGGCTATCGTCAAGGAGCCCAAATCAGTGAAAGACTGGAAGAAACCATGGTTTTTGTGGGCGGGCTTTGGCCGTGTCCGGACGAGGCGTGGTCTTCCTCCGAGTTCCAACCAACCGAACGTTAAGCGAGTCCGCTTTTGATGCGCGAGCGAGACCGTTACCTGCTGCGTTCGACTACGCTTTATGGTTTTATTTTTCTCGTTCTTTAACGCTGTGCTAATTGGCTTTCTTTTTCCTCGGCAGCTGACGTCAGAACGGAGCCGACCCCTACTGCGCTTGCCTTTCGAGCTTCCGCGTGGAGGATTGCCGAGTCTCGACGTTGGGGTCCTGAATTAGTTACGAACGAACTCCTTTCAGCGTGCAACCTTATCCCTCCTCAAACTGACACACCCGAAGGTTAGGCTTTCCTTTTACAATGTTTTTTGCACGACATCTCCTTATTGCATTCTCTCACGATACTCTCTTTCTACCAGAGATGACGTCGAACTTGGTGGAACAAGAGCAGGAGCTCCTGACCGAACGGGAGCTTGCGGTAACTGGTGGCGTCCTTCGAGCCAGTCACGTTTCAAACATCGATAATCGTGCCACCAGGCGTCCTTGCAGGCGATCGTCCCCCGCACGTTCCTCTTTCCCCGAGACCTTACCTGATCCTACCAATCTGGGGAGTAAATCTGACCAACCTGATCCTCTCAGGGATATCGGCAGCAGGGGTGCTCTCCGCCTCACCTACGCTGGACCTTATGATTCTCCTTTTGATACGACTGTCGAAGTGGAGCGAGCCTTCGCTCTATGGGGTGGCCTTTCTGACAGTGGCTCCTCCCGCAGTTCTTCCGAGCGCTTTGATGTCAATCACTGCCCAGAGTCTACTCTAAACGCCGCAATACATTACACTCGCGAGGTGAGCGCCCTTTTTTCATCACCTCCCTTCTCTTCTTTACTTTCTGCTAATTTTGCCTTCTATGTGCAGGCTTTCATTCTCACAACCTTGGTTTCTCGTCGTATGTCGAGCGAACTTGTTCACCTCCGTCAGAACCGCGTCTCACGGGTTGGCCGAGCAAGCCCAATTCCTTCATGCCCAAGCGGCCAGATCTCTTCAATCTTTGCAAGCGAGATTCGACTCTCTGGTGAGCATCAGGACTATCATACGCGTACTGAAAGTGAGTTGTCCTCTCTTCGGTCTGAGCTATCCTTGCTCCGATCTCAACTGAAAGGGGTCGAAGATAAGCTCAACGACATTGGCTACCTGACCGAAGCCTTCAAGCGTTCTGATGCGTACAATGACTTCTCGAATAGAGCTATGCTTTGCGGCGTAAATTGGTCGATCCGGAAGGTTCGAGAGCGACATCCTGAGACTGATTTGGCATGGGTGAAATCTTCCTTCTTGGAGTGCATTGAGGCTTGTAATCCCCCTGGATTTGACATCGGCCAAACTTCTGGGTCTGGGGGTCTAGCTTCTGCTCTAGAGAATGTGGTTCTAGACGAGAACTTCCTCGATGACATCTCCATGGACCAACCGTCGACCCTAGATGCATCTCGAGTACTTGATCGAATTAGCGTTGTCTTTGATTGTCTTTTTTTTTTTTTTTTGTATCTCTTTCATGTATCTTGTATCTCTTTTAATGGACTTCTTTTGTTTGTACTCTTATTGTGTCTTGATTGAACTCTATCTTTATTGCAACGTCCCTACCCCCCACTCACGCAGTTTTGATTCAAAGCAAATTGCTTGAGTAGAACGTTTTACATTAATGATAACAAACAAATCCGAATACAAAACAAAACAAAGAAAATAATTACAGTACTACGGATAATAAATTTTTAGATGCTCTGCATTCCACGGGTGTGGCATCCGTTTTTCGCTCATGTCAACAATCTCGTACGTTCCAGGACGAACTATCCTTGTAATTTTGTATGGGCCTTCCCAATTGGGACCCAAAGCACCCGAGAGTCGGATCTGCGGTGTTCGCATAACACACGGAGATGAGGTCACGAGGTCACCGTTGGCTGGCTTACGTTGCTTCACACGGGAGTTGTAGTATCGAGCGACCCTACACTTGTACTCTTTCATCATCCGCAATCGGGCTTTTTCCTCCATTCTTCCAATAGATCTAGGTGGAAACTCAGGGAATCAGGTTTCATACTGGGGTCAAACTGTTTTACCCGGGAGACAGGAGTCCAATCTCCATCGGGATAATAAATTTCTGCGGTAACGAACGAGGGAAAAGGAGTCTCCCGGCCGAATTTCGAGACGTCATTCTGTAAGCCCATAATACGTTAGGTAATTCCTCCGCCCATGAGCCCTTTAACCCTTCCAACTTGGTCTTGAGGTTTCTCTTGAGGATCTTATTCACTGCTTCCACTTGACCGTTGGCTTATGGGTGAAATTTGGAGAAGAGAAGAAGTGCTTGATATTTAACTCCGAGCAAAACTTTCGGAATGCTTCATTGTCAAATTGACGTCCGTTATCTGTCACTAAGGCATAAGGTATGCCGAATCGGCATATGATGTCTGGCCATATGAAATTAGTCACCTTTTTCTCGGTAATAGTTGCGAGTGCCTCTGCCTCTGCCCACTTCGTAAAGTAGTCTACTGCGACCACTGCGAACTTTGTTTGTCCCTTACCCTGCGGGAGAGGTCCAATGAGGTCTACCCCCCACTGAGCGAAGGGCCAGGGACTCATCACACTGGTGAGCGATTGAGGAGGTTGTCTCTGTATTACCGCAAATCGTTGGCATTGGTCACACGACTTGACGAACGTTCGTGCATCGTTATGCATCGTGGGCCAGTAGTAGCCCTGCCGCATTGCCTTCTGTGCAAGAGACCGAGCGCCAGAGTGATTACCGCATATTCCTTCGTGTATCTCCCGTAAGACATATGCCGCTTCGTCAGGCTCGAGACATCTGAGGAGCGACATAGAGTAGCTTCTCCGATATAACTTATGGTCTTGTAGGACAAATCGCGCCGCCTTATACTTTAGCCGACATGCTTCAAGTTTGTCGGAAGGGAGTCTCCCGTCCTCAAGGAACTCGACCAAAGGGGATATCGTGTTCATTGCTCGGTGGGACGTACCATCCAACTCCATGACTTCACTCTCTTCGACACTTGGTTCATCCAAGATCTCAACCGGGACGGTTCTCCGTAGCTCAGTGTCATATGCCGCGGCCAATCTTGCGAGCGAGTCAGCGTTGGCATTCTCAGATCTTGGGATCCGTCTGATTTCGAACTTATCGAACATCCCCAGGTACTGTTTTGCCTTGGCTAGGTAGGCAACCATGCGCTGTTCTTTTGCCTGATATGCTTCCGCTACCTGGTTCACGACAAGTTGAGAGTAACTTAGAATGATCAAGTTTTTTACCTCGAAAAGTTTGGCGATTCTCAGCCCTGCTAGCAATGCCTCATACTCTGCTTCGTTGTTCGACGCTTGAAACTTGAACCTTAAGGCATACTCGAACCTTTCCCCGTCCGGAGATATCATAAGCAATCCTGCTCCGCATCCACGACTGTTTGATGATCCATCGACGTACAGTCGCCAAGGTAGATCAGCGTCCTTCTGTAGTTGGACTAAATTTATCTCCTGCAAAGGGGTCATCTCTACTACAAAATCTGCTACAGCTTGCCCTTTCATGACAGATCGAGGTCGAAACGAGATGTCATACTCGCTGAGTTCCACCGCCCATTTCATCAGTCGTCCGGAAGCCTCTGGCTTTTGTAGAACCTGTCTCAATGGATAGTTGGTCAGTACTGCTATCTTATGAGCTTGAAAATAAGGGTGAAGTCTCCGTGCAGAAATTACTAAGGCCAAGGCCAACTTCTCTACCTGCGGATATCTGGACTCCGACCCCATCATGGACTTGCTCATGTAGTAGACCAGGGACTGTCGACCGTCTACCTCCTTTATCAGGACGGAACTTACAGCAGTGTCGGAGGTAGCTAGGTACAAGACGAGCTCCTCCCCTGGCGTTGGTTTGGACAGCAACGGAGTCGAACTAAAGTATTTTTTTAGCGACTCAAATGCCTGTTCGCATTCGTCCGTCCATTCAAAATTAGCTTTCTTGCGTAAGAGTTTAAAAAATGGAAGACATTTACCTGTCGCTCTACTTACGAAGCGGTTTAGCGTTGCGATCTTTCCATTCAAACTCTGCAGCTGCTTCATAGTTTTTGGAGACTCCATCTCCAAGATTGCTCGGATTTTGTCGGGGTTCGCCTCGATTCCTCTTTGGTTGACCATTAACCCTAAGAACTTACCAGAAGTTACTTCGAAAACGCATTTGCTGGGATTCAGCTTCATCTGGTATTTCCGTAACGTTGCGTAGGCATTCGCCAGGTCGATCTGGTGTAGATCAGCATGTCTACTCTTGACGAGCATGTCATCGACGTAGACCTCCATACTTCTGCCAATAAGATGAGAAAACATCTTGTTAACTAGTCGTTGATATGTTGCCCCCGCATTTTTTAACCCGAAGGGCATAACGTTGTAGCAATACAATCCTCTGCTAGTAATGAAGGATGTCTTCTCCTGATCTGGAGTGTACATCCGTATTTGATTATACCCGGAGTACGCGTCCATGAAGCTGAGCATTTCGTGGCCTGTTGTCGCATCTACCAGCTGATCGATCCTTGGTAGCGGGAAGCTGTCCTTTGGACACGCTTTGTTCAGGTCGGTGAAATCTACGCACATTCGCCACTTCACGTTAGCCTTTTTCACCAGTACCACGTTGGAAAGCCACTGGGGATAATTAACTTCCCGGATGAACTTGGTCTCCAAGAGATCCTTGACTTTCTCAGCTACAATCTCATTTCGAGCGTGGTTGAAGGCCCGTCGTTTCTGTCGAACAGGCTTGTAGTCTCTGTCGACATTCAATCGGTGTGTGATCACCTTTGGATCTATGCCTGGCATATCACATGTCTTCCATGCGAATACATCGACATTCCTTTGGAGAAACTTGATAAGATTCGCTCTCTGGTCAGGTGACAACTTGGTTCCAATGTTCACACATTGCTCCGGGGATAGTAGTTGTACAGACTCCAACGCTTCGGCAGGTTCGCCTCGCTCGAATGTGGGCAGTTCCTCCGTGTCATCCTCTACGGCTTCTAGTTCAGCCGATGCCGGTGCCGAGATGTCAATGTCCATCTTGGCCTCTCCTGAACCGCCAAACTTTTCTGGATGCCCTTCTATGGTTGCCACCTCTTCTACCTCCCCGTTTGATTCTCTCATAGCATTGTGGTAGCATTCCCGAGACATTTGTTGTTCTCCATATACCACCCCGACTCCGCTGGGAGTTGGGAATTTCAACATCTGGTGGTAAGTCGAAGTTGCTGCCTTCATAGCATGTATCGTGGGACGTCCTAAGATGGCGTTATAGGCTGAGTCGTGATTTACCACCAGGAACTCTACCATAGTCGTTACACATGTCGATCCGCCGCCAAACGTCACCGACAGTTCAATGCTCCCCTCGGGATACACCTTACTTCCCCCGAATCCCACTAAGGGAGATATGCTAACCTTGAGCCGATCTCGTCCTATCTTCATGGCGTCATAGGCACTTAAGGATAGCACGTCAGCGGAACTGCCCCCGTCGACCAGGATACGACGGACCTTGATGTTGGCAATCAGTAGAGAGATCACCAACGCGTCGTTATGAGGTTGGTGCAATTTGACTGCTTCCCCTTCTGAAAAACTAACAATCTCGTTAGATAAAGAAGTGGAACAAACAAACCTCCCAGTCGGTCGGCGGGTTCCGGGCGTCCCGGGCCTTCGCCTTCCTCTTTCTATTTGAGTCGCCTCCGGCTGATCCCCCAAGAATAGTCCGAATTTCTCGGGGAGGGGGTGACCCTCCTCCCTTATTGCTTGGCTCCTGCTGATCCGACCTGGTCTCACGTCGCCCACTTCCACCGACGTATTCTTTCAGCTGTCCGGTCTGGATGAATGCTTCTATGGCCTCCTTTAGGTCGTAGCAATCTGAAGTTAAATGTCCATGGTCGCGGTGGAATAGACAGTATTTGTCCTTATTCCTCCTATGGGACCCTGCCTTCAACTTAGCTGGCCATTTAAGGATATTTTTGTCGCGTACCTCCATCAGGATCTGCTCGATAGGTACGCTTGTCGGGGTGTACCGCTCAAATCTGCTCGGTGGCAAACCCTTCCTCACGGGTTTCTCGCTGACGTCGGACCGCTCCTCGTGCTTTCGCTTTCGACAGTCGCTTCGGTCTTCCTCCGATCGACCTTTATTTTTCTCGCGGTCCTGCTTTTTTGTAAATGCGGTGCACGTCTCGAGCGAAGCAATTCCCCTGCACTCATGTATTTTTGAGCTCTAGTTAGTAACTCAACATAACTCGTTGGAGCTTTCTTACCTAGTGACCACAAGAACCTTTCATCTCGCAATCCGACTACGATAGCTGTTAGGCCTGCCCCATCGGTATATCCTTCAATCTGTAGGGCCTCATTTGTTGAAACGAGACACATACTCCCTCAACGTTTCGTTCACGCCTCGCTTGATGGTCAGGGAGGTGTGTCGCGGGACGTCGCGGATCCCTTCCTCCGAGGAATTGAGTCACAAGGGCTCGAGCCAACTCCGGAAGGAAGAGATCGACTTCCTCTTTAATTTATCACGAACCACTTTCGAGAAAAGTGGTCCCGTCAATGTAAATGAGAATGCCACGCACTTGATCGCATCCCGGACTCCATGAAGTTCCATCCATGACCTAAATGTGTCAAGGTGCTCCACTGGGTCTTTCGATCCATCGTAGGCCTTGATTGTCGGTAGTTTGAACTTCGGGGGGACTTCCTCCTGCATTATTTCGTCAGTAAAAGGAGGATCTACCTGGTCAACAAGATTCTCCAAGTCCAATCCGCCGTGGTCTTGAGCCTTCTTCATATCTCCGAGCTCATTCTGGATCCTCTGTAGTTCTGACGCCCAAGGTTGACTTTCGACCTCCACTTCTTTTCTCTTCTGGTTGATCAATTCTCTAAGATCTGACCCCGTGCTAGGTCTCTTTGATCGGTCGTCCCTCCGGTCATGCTGTCGCTTGACTTCAGACGCATGGTGGTTTCTGTATTCTCGGTTCCCGTGGATCACCTGAGTCATGACTTGGGACTCTCCCACTCGAGATGCGGCCTTCTGCTGCTCCGCATGATGGGATCGCCCTTTGCTGCCTCCCAATCGTAGCTTGTCATCAGACTTACGCGGTGGGACCAGAGATTCGCCCTACCCCTCTTCCGCCAGGCCCTTACCTTTGGCCTGGTCTCGGTCTGAAGGTAAGGACTTACGTGGTGTCGGAGCATTAACCTGTTCTTCGTTCCGGACGCCGTTGAGATTCTGCTCCGGTCCATCTTTTAGAGCCTCCACGATTGGGTTTGGACGATTCAGTATCTCCAGAATTCTGGCGATGTTTTCGTCCAAGCCCCGAACCCGCTGCTCCAATGCTGCATACTGATCCGCCCCTGCCGGAATAGCGTGTTGGTTAACTTCCTCAGGTTGGGCATTCTGCGTCCTTGCCGGAATTCGGCGAGGATGTCGGTCATTATCCGACTCTTCTCCATCGTTCATCGGGTTGACTTAATTCAGATGGTTACTCATGATGAACGGTGTTAGGGTTTCAAAACACGTGGCACTTGACAAGATGAAATTTGTCCCCACAGACGGCGCCAACTGTTGATGCCGGAATTTGGTTAGACGGATCAACGGTAAATTTGTATCGTTGGGGACAACGATCTCCTGCAAGAAAGAAAACTAACACCGGTGTGGTGCTCTGCCACACGCACTCCGACACTCAAGTTAGAGAAGATAATTTCGCACGGAAATAAATCTCAAGCTAGAACACAGGCTCCAAATGATTGCTTACCTTTGTTGGGCTTCCCAACGAGTTAATATAGACCTCATATTTGTAACGATCTTTCAAGGTTTTATTATCTATTAACTCTCCATAATTGAGCGTGCTTAATGACTGCGGTTATGGGAAAGAAACCATTTCACGGCGCCTTTGTTTCTCTTCCTATCCGTCATAACAACGTTCGCGACAGTGACCTTTTCTGGCAAGGGCCGACCTCGAGGGTCGGCCTCCCCGTCTGAAGCGAGCCGAGCCGCCCTTCGGGTCTGATAAAGGTAGGCCCATCTTCGACCGGGGCTGACCCCCTTGGGGGGTTAGGCTCCCGATCTTGAACTGGTCGGAGTCGACCCTTTGGGATCGGTTCCTTAAGCCGGGCCGACCCCAAGGGATCGACCCACCTTCGACTGGGGCCGACCCTTTGGGGTCGACCTCCCGGTTGGAGCCGACCCCTTCTTCCGGCTCGGAGCCGACCCCAAGGGGTCGACCCACCCTCGACCGGGGCCGGCCCCTTGGGGTCGGCCCACCTTTGACCGGGGCCGACCCCTTGAGGTCGGCCTCCCAGTTGGAGCCGACCCCATGGAGTCGGCCCGCCTTCGACCGGGGACCGCCCCCTTGGGTCGGTCTCCCAGTTTTTGACTGGCTGGCGGTTACGGGACTCTCCGATTTCAGCCGGTCGACCACTCATTCGCCTCTCTTCTACGCTGTCGAACCGATCCTATTTTTGGCCATAACAAAACTTATGAACATAATAACAAAAGCTTGCTAATCAAAATTTATGAAAATAACAACTAAACTAAAATAAACTTAACATAACTTAGGAACATAAAAAATAAACAAATTATCATGAACATAAATATTTGTTGAGGTTTATATCCTAAAACTCGTGGTTTTGTAAACTGATGTATATTCTATTTTGCAATAAAAATGTTATTGTGATTTATTCAATATAAGTGAATTGTGTATTGTATAACCCTAACCCAATAAAGAACCCTTGGCTATAGGATGAATGCTTGAACTTTATGTGTGATATAAAAGTGGATCAAGTTCAAGTTATAGCCAAAACGATCTATAGTATAAGGATAGGTTGGGTACCTTATCCTGGGGACACTATGGACGCGACCCACTTTGTAAAGCACAAACCATGTGATCCTGAATCATTCATGTGGAGATATGTGAGTGGGGTGTCCTATGCAATGAGTTTGCATAAGACTGGACCGCGAAATAGTCACTTAGACTTTATAACTCTGTTTATTGTCTTAACTGACTATATTCATACGATGACCTAGGTAACTCGATCTTAATCCTGAGCATACTATGAATTCCTGCTTATTCAGATTATCTTTAGATTTTCATGAGTGAGAGTGGACCGAAATTGCTGGCTCAATAAGTCTCCCATTTCAAGGATAAGACTGGGTAAATAGTTGGGAGCATAGTTCTGTAAGATAGGGATTAGTAGAGACGTTGTTCTCTTAAATGCTGACTCTAGGTCTTGAACAATGGGTCCACCCCTCTCATTGGCCCGACAAAGATTCGGTTTGTTGGTTGGACCATAAACTAATTGTTCATTAGAGGATCAATGAGACTTAAGGAACAAGAAGTAATTACAAGGGTAAAACGGTAAATTTGACCAAGCTGTAATTACGAACGACATGTGAAAGATCGACTTATTAATCATGGTTACATCGAGTGGACAAACATATATCCACAATGAGGAGAGTGCAACCACTAGGCTTTAGTGAAGTGTCCCAGTGGTTAACGAATGTTGATTAGCTAGGCTAAAGAGTTTAACCGGTTAATCTCGTATCGTTGGAGCTCATGATCTGTAGGTCCATTAGGTCCTCTTTACTAGCTTGGACTAAGCCTTGTAACATTTTGGGAGAAAAGAATTTGAATAGTTCAAATTCGATTTTGGGAGAAAGCGTTAATTATATGCGATATATTTAACGAGTCATAGCTTAATTATGAATTAAACTATGATTAAAAAGAGGTGGACATATTTAAATATGATTTAAATATTGGATCGGTTTAGAGCATAAATAAGGATTCATGTTCGAAAAATCGATCGGGATTGAGCAATTTATTTAATTTAATATTTGATATTAAATTAAATTAAATAATTAATCAATTAAATTAATTAATTAAATTATTTATTTAATTAAATTAATTTTAATTTAAAATCAATTTAATATTAATTTTTGAATTAAAGCTAAATGAAAAAGAAGGGAAAATTCAAGTTTTATCTTGAATGCAACTACCCAATTGCCCATGGTGATTCATCTTCAAATTCACATAAATTGACCACCTTCATCTCAAGCCATTCTTATCACTTATGTGTTGACATCTCCTCAAAGCTTAATGAAGCTTTATTTAAAGGATATTTGAAGGGATTTGATAAAATTTTGTAGAAATTCTCTCAATTCATGGTTTGTGACATTTGAGGCATCTTCTTCCAAATTGTCTCAATCTGGGATCCCAAAATCCGTTCCAAGGCTTGAAGATAGTAGGGAAGACAGTAGAGGTAGTCTACGAAGTATTCGGGTAGCGAATCATCCACTGGGTGAAGAGAATTTGATCCTCAAAGTTGAGTTTTCTATCATTTTGTTTTTCCAGCTTTGAGCATGCATTTTATTTTGTAAAATTGATCAAATTAGAGTGTTCAAGATCCTAAATTGCTTCCACGTTTTTAATATATACTCCTTCAATTGATATCAAAGGAATTTTGAGCACTCAATTTGATCTATTTTGGGAGTTTTTTTAAATCTATTTTTTCTAGGCGTCTTCTGGTTTTGACATTTAAATTGAGCATCACTTCGTGTTTTATTTTCAAATTTATCAAGTTTGTTTGAGCATTAATGTTTGAAGAAAAGTCTGTAAAAGTTTCGAGTCGATCAAAGTCCGGAAAGGCCTTCAATTTGAAGAAAGAAGCCTCAGAGGTCATTGGAAGTCAAAACAAAAAGTTGCTGGAAGTTTTTTTTTCTGCTACAGTAATTTCAAGCTTCAGCACGCGCGTGAAGTTGTTTTTGAATTTGAAGAAGACGATGACATCAGCATGATGTCATCCATGTTGATTCAGTTGACCTTTGACTAGTTCACTCATTTTTGGACTGGTTCGATTCGTTTTTGGTCAGTTTCAGGTGGTTTTAGACCGGTTTTGATTATTTCGAGTATGATTTTTCCGTTCTGGGGGCCCATTTCATTATTTGGAGGTCTGATTCAGGTTTTTACAACCCGGTTCAACATTTTGAAGGTCTGGTTCACACATTCGCAAGCCGATTCGACCCAAATTCGAAGTGTTCAAAGTGGTTCGATATTAATTCTAGATTATTATTGTAATAATTTAGTTGTTTGCTTGCATTAGATGCCAAAACTAGTCCACTTTAGTGTGTTTAATTAATTATGTATTGTGAATGTATGTTTAATTAAAATCTCTGTCTGTATGTGCATAAAGTATGTCATATGGATTTCAAAATCCCACCATCAGAAGCATGTTCCATGCATTGAATGTATGTTATAAGTGTTATAATATATAGTATGCATGTCTTTGGGTTTCATAAGAATTAATATAAGATTTACATTAATTTATGAAACAAATATTATATATTTTAATTATAATTAATATAAGAGTTATATAAATTAAAAATTAAACATATAATTACTATGCATTTATTCATATGATGAATTTGTTATAAATGTATGCTTATTCATGTGATGAATAATTAAGCACTTTATAACATAAAAATCCATGTAATCTAAGGTTAATTAATTAGTTTTAAAATGGTTTTAGAACTGGAATTAATTAGACATTAGGTTATCTAGTTCTAATAAGATTAGAATTAGGCAACCAATAATTTATAAACTATGATTAAAGAGGGATTTTGTCTAAGGAAGGTTCTGGCTAGGCTGAGGTACTTAAGCTGACAGAAACGAAACACCCCTACCTGAGAACTGACCTGGAAACTGATCTGGGAGTGAACTTAATCCAGAGTTTTATAAATTATTTTCTTGAGTGACAATTATTAAAAGTTAAAAAATTGAGCTCATAGACCTAGGTTTATTAAAAGGTTAATAGACTTAGATAATTCTATTATAATTGTTATATTGGTAGACTTAAGTCATTATTTTAGCCGAAATATGCCTAAGTAAAAGTATACTCAAACTGTTAAAATACTTAGTGAGAGTGAAAAGGTATATATGATATATCAATTTCCTCTTACGCTCTCTGTGAAGTTCACATCGTGAGATTTATGCTCGACCTCGTGATGTCAATAGGGCATCCCCATTCGGATGGTGTTTGCATAAATCAAGAGCAAGGTGAATAGAGAAAGTAATTATAGTAAGTGGGAGAAGGAAGTGTGTCAACACATCCTATGGTCTTCTCCATTATGTTAGACCGTGAGATTCTCATGTTTCGCCTGTGGGTTGCCCGAAGTAGCATCATCCATTCGGAGGGATGCAACATGGAATTTTGAAAAACTCAAACTTCAGAAATGGATAGGGTCTCTTAGATCCATTCCCAGCTTTCACTTTTTAATTCGGTAGCATTGTTGGGGCCGACCTCTGAGGTCTGAAAATGACAGGTCACACTTACAAGAATTGCTAAGTGTTAGTAAATTCTTGACCAAAGTAGCGATAACTAGAATGTTATAAGAATAAGAGTTATTCCGATATTAGCATTTAGTCAAGAATGTCTTGGTTCAGTGAAGTAGTGATTGATTGCCCCTCGGTAGCGGTTGCTCTGACTCACTGAAGTATTGTTGCAAAAAGAATAATGAGTTTATGGGTACATTATTACTTTTGCTAAATTCTTAAATGAATAGGTTACAAGCAATTCACTAATAGAATTCATTCTTTTTCAGCATGTCGATCTCTTTTATCCAGTTACTCGCCTTCGATAAACTTAACGACGATAATTATGGAACATAGCAATCAAATTTGAATATGATTCTTGTTGTTGATGATCTGAGGTTCGTCTTAACGAAGGAATGTCCTCTCCCCAGCTCGACTGCAAACCGAGTTGTTCAGAATGCATATGAAAGATGGATTAGGGCTAATGATAAGGCTCGAGTCTATATCTTAGCCAACATATCTGATTTGTTGTCTAAGAAATATGAGAGCATGATCACCACGAAGGAGATCATGGGATCATTGCAGGCCATGTTTGGACAGTCGTCCTCATCGGTCCGCTATGATGCTCTCAAGTACGTTTACAACTCCCGTATGAAGGAGGGAACTTCTGTCAGGGAACATGTCCTTAACATGATGGTCCACTTCAACGTGGCAGAAGTAAATGGGGTTGTCATAGATGAGAAAAGTCAGGTTAGCTTTATTATGGAATCTCTTCCGAAGAGTTTCCTGAAATTTTGCACTAATGCGATTATGAATAAGATAGAGTATTGTTGGGATTTATGCCCTAAACTTGTGTATTTGTAATTATTTGAGGAAATGAATAAAGTTGTTATTTTTTTCTTCAATCTCGTATTCTCGCAATTACAAACTTATATCCAATAGACTAAGCTCCAGGGTTACATTTAGACAACTTTGAACTGTGTGTAGTTGACACATATCTAGGATCAAGTTCAAGCTTGTAACCCGAATGGTCTATAGTAGATGGATGAGGTTGGGAACCTCATCCTGGTGACACTATGGATGCGACCCACTTTGTATTTAATACAAACGAGGCGATCCAGCTTGTTCATGTAGTTGACATGCGAGTGGGGGCATCCTGTACAAAGAGTTTGTACAAGATTGGACAAAGAATTGTTAGACCAATCTAGTAACACCGTTGATAGGTTAGGGCTAATAATTCAAAAGATGACCAATTGTGACTCAACCTAAATCCTGAGTGAGTTGCGAACTCCAGTCTATGGGAGTTTATCCTTTGACTAGTATGGGTGAGAGTGACCAGAGTCGCCGACTCAATATGCCTACCTTCTCAGGGATGAAACATCGTAGGGAGCTGGGGACTCAACTTCGCAAGAAGGAATTCACTCGTTTCCGAACTAGGGTAACTAGATAGGTTATTCCCTTAAGAGCTGAATCCAAGTCTTGAACAACGGGGCTCATCCCTCTTTTTGGCCCGAGAGGGATAATGTTTATGGTCGGACCATAAACTTGTTGTTCATTAGAGGATCAGTGGTGCTTAAGGTGCAAGAAGTAGTCACAGGGGTAAATTGGTAATTTGACCCAACTGTGATTACGAACGACCTGTGAAGGGTTGATTCACAGACATTGGTTAAATCAATGGACACAATTTGTCCTACAGTGAGGAGAGTACAACTACAAGTCTTTAGTGGAGTGACTCGTAGTTAACGAATGTTGATTGACGAGATCAATGAGTTTGATTAATCAATCTCGTATCGTTGGAGCTCATGATATGTAGGTCCATTAGATCCCTCAGTTGGCTCAACATGGAATTAATAGAGGGTATAAAGTTTCGGAATAAATTTGAAATGTTCAAGTTCAATTTAGGGATCATATCAATTATATATGATATAATTGATATAATATATAGTTCAATATGAATATGATTCATAATGAATCTAATTATGTCTAATTATGAAATTAAGGCATATATTGAGGAAAAAATTTGAGAGATATGAAATTGAATTTTACTAAATTCAATTTCTCCACATTATGTGAATATGGCTGACATGATAAGGTATTTGATACCTTATATTATGATTTGTGCATAATATGTGGAGTTAGTGGCAAAATGGGTGGAGAATTTGTTTCCACCCACATTGCCTATAATAGCATCATTTTAGTGCATTTTGATACACTCGAACCATTTGTGTAGTTTTGCATTTTAGGCAAACACAAGAGTTCTCTCTAAATCTCTCTACAAAACATCCCTAATCCAAAAAGGAGATCCCACCTCTCTTCCTCTCCTAGAGAACAACTGAGGAGGTCTTTTGGCGGTGTTCGAGGATTTGATCGTAGAGAAGAGGAGCTCGTAGACGACGAGGAACAACTTGAAGAACCGGTCTTTAAAGGTAACCTACTAATCCTTTTATGCTTTCAAGATGCATGCTTAGCTTGGATTTTCTGTTTTTGAGTATTTCTATGTCACACAATCGAGAGCAAAGGCGATCGTTCGCTTCCGCACAGGATTCCAATCCCTTCATGTGATGCCCGAGGAAGAGTGGTGCATGACTGAACCGAGTCCACATCTGAATGAGAGGGATCATGAGGATATGAAAGTATGGTGCCCGATGAAAAGGGGTACATGCGAGTGACCATGAGGATATGAAAGCATAGTTGAGAAAGGCTTAAAAGAATTGATAGCTACTACCTATACCAACAAGGTGCAGCTTCTTTTTTGGTGGCTCAATCATAGGAACTCCACAGTTAAGCATGCTTGGATTGGAGCAATCCTATGTTGGGTGACTTCCTGGGAATTTTCCTAGGGAACATGTGAGTGAGGACAAAACATGCTGAAAAGACCACGTGTTTGTTTGTGGGGATAGTGTCTTCACTCTTACAAACAGTCATGGATGATATGGTGACGTAGCCAGGTCGCAAGAGATCTTGGGCTAGGGGCATTACACTTCAAGTATAACTTGACTACTCTCCTTAATGAGCTTCAGACTTTTTAGTCCGTGATGAAATCAAAGGGAAAAGAGAATGAGACAAATGTTGTCACTTCGAGGAAGTTCCTAAATGAAGGGAATGAAAATCCCCGCACAGCGGAAGACGATCGAATCGTCAAGGTATCGTTATGCTACTTGAAATTTGTTAAAATGATCTAACGCTTAGATCTAAGTTAAACATACAAAAATAAGGAAGAAAATACAGCAAGAGGAATGTACTTACTTGTTGAAGACAATTCTTCAAAGTTTCTTCTTTCGTCACGAACACTTCGTGCTTCTCGATCTCAACGAACACTTCTCTCGAACAAAACCCGAACACCATCAATGGCCTTCACGGTTGTTCTTCCTTTGGAAGAAGGAAAGTTGTGGGACTTTAGTTTTGGAGAGTGAGAAGAATTGAGAGAAAAAATATTGAGAGAATTCTCTTCTTTTGGTTAAAATTCCAAAAATGAGAGATTGAGTTAAGAAATCCTTGTTGCAAAGGATTTAAATAGTGAAATAACATAGAGTTAATATCTCCACATTATTACCACTTTACCACAACTATAGGTTATGCAAATCACATTTGCATAACCATATATTATAAGATATCTCATATCTAATTATACAAATCACATTTGCATAATTGTGGATTTTATTAAATTGAATCACATCCAATTTAATTTCTCTCAATTAATTTCTCCAATTAGCCCTAATTCAACAATTAGGCTAACCTATAGTTTATTATGAATCTCATTCACATTAAACTATATATTATATCATTCATATGACATAAATGCCCCTTTAAGTGAAATTGAACACTTCAATTCACACCAAAACATTAACCATTCTTTTAACCCAGATTGAGCCAACCGAGGGACCTAACGGACCTACAGTGACGGGCTCCAATGATCTGAGATTAACCTATCAAACTCTTTGACCCGGTCAATCAACCTTCATTAGCTACGGTAACACTCTACTATAGGTCGTAGTTGCACTCCTGTCAGTGCAGAATATTACGTGTCCATTGATATAACCAATAACCATGAGTCGACCCTTCACAGGTTGTTCGTAGACACGGCTGGGTCAAATTACCATTTTGCCCCTGTGTCTACCTCTTGTTCCTTATGTCCCCACTACTCCTCTAATGAACAACATATTGTGATGGTCCAACCACACAACATGTATTAGGCGTCCAGTTACCATTTTTTCGGTCTGAATCCATTAACTCTTAATGAATCTCGTGAGTGTCAACCTCAATCTTTAAGTTTCCAAGTATCCGTCCAAACAATAGCCACCGAAGGGTGAACCAAGAAGGAAAACTAACAAGGAAACTGTATCCCTTTCGAGAATTCATGGTGTTTCGACTCCCATGATCAAGGCCCTCCGAAGGGATTGTCTGGTCCATGCCAAACTAGTAGGCGAATTATAGGGGTCTCACGGTGTGAATCGAAAGAAGAGACCGTGGGTCCCGTTTTTACAGGTCCCGCTCCCACTCACTATAAGTACTCTTTCCATCCACTTTGATATTGACCCATACAAATACCATGCGAAGAGGGGCGCTCCCATATTCGCCATGAGGTCGAGTATGAATCTCACGGTGCGGACTTTAACGAAGATTTGTGGTCGGAAAACCAAATGTATCTTATACACTTTATTTCCTCCCACTCATCACTTTAGATTATTCGGGATTGGCCTCGATAAATCGGCTAATATTTACCTAAGTCTACTAATATAACTCTTATATTGATTTAACCTAAGTTTATAATCACATTATTAACTTATGTCTATGTGAGTAAATTAATCAACTTTTTATTAACACCACTCACGATAATATAACCTAAGAATCTCCGGACCGAATTCACTCCCAGGTCGGTTTCCAAGTAGGGGTGTTCCGCAAAGCGTCAGCTTAAATACCCCAGCCTTAGACAAAACCTTCCTTAGACAGAGTTACTTATCAGTCACCATCCAAAGATCATATTTGATTTCCTAATTCTAATCTTATTAGAACTAGAAAACCTAAGTCTAATTATTCAAGTTTTAAACATTTTAAAACTAATAATTAACTTAGGTTACATGCATTTCTATCTTATAATGCTTGATCATTCATCACATGAATAACATTATACTATAACAAATATTCATCTCATGAATTAAATGCATGAGCATGCTTTTAATCTAAAAATATAACACTTATATTTAAATAAATTAAAACATGCATACATTATATTAGAACACTTATAATATAACCTATAATGCATACTATATATTATAACACTTATAATATAAATTTGATGCATGAAATGTTTAACCTAATGTGAGATTTTAAATTTATATGACATATATTATGCACATAGAATTAAAAATTTCATACATCCCATGCATAAAATAATTAAATAGCAAAATTTGGATCGGTTTTGGCACTTTAGGGAATTAAATGAATTGATTAACATTAATATAACTTTTATATTAATATTAATTAATTAATTAAATTAAATTAAAAAATAAAAAAAACATTTTACATAATATAAATAAATAAAATACATGAAAAAATGCCTCACGTTGAAGCAAACTTCCAACCGCCCACGTCTCGCGCATCTGCCTTACGAACTGCTCCCCAACGCACGCAACGTTGCAACGTCGTGGATAGCGTTGCAACGCTGCAACACTCAGCGTCGCACTCCGCGTGCTCCACGCCAGGACGTTGCAACGCTGCTCTGTAGCACAGCCTCCACCCGCGCAAACAACGTTGAGACGCCGAAGAACAGCGTCTCAACGCCGTCGACAAAACAACAAGCTCCTTTGCTGTTCTTTGTTGTTTTTCGCCCGTTTCCGCTCCGATTTCTTCACAACAACTCTTGCCGATAAAGACACGGACTTACAGACTCGATTTATTTTCTAATTTGCTGAAAAAATACGGGCCTTTACATTTGATCTCATCAAACAGAAAATAAACCTAAAACTAGTGCCAAAACTGAAACATCCAATTATGCAAGCCACAATTACATCTCATGAATTGAAGTAATACCCACCTAATTTTAAGAAAAACAAACGCATAACGAAAAGCCAACGTTTGGCTCTGATACCAATTGAAGGAATAAAAATCCTACACAGTGGAAAAACGATCGAATCGCTGTGGTATTGTTGTGAAATATGTTTTCTTAAAATTGTTTTTATCTAATAGTAACTAGGTTAAACATGCAATTTAGGAAGAAAAATAGTAAGAACACTTACTTGTTGAAGAACCTTTCTTCACGATTTCCTCCTCCGGTCACAAACTCTCCGCGATCATGATCTCAATGAACTCGGTCTGCTCGAACGTACCAACGATCCGGACACCCTCCGAAAGGTTTCTCGGTTGTTCTCCTTTAGGTAGAAGGAGAGCAGTGTGACTATTCTTTGGTGTAAGGGAGGAGAGATTGAGAGAAGTGTTGAGAGAGAATTGCAAAGCTCTTTGGTGAGAAATCTAAAAAAGGAGCCAAATGCATATGAAATCCTTCTTACAAAAGGTTTATATAATGGTGATAGGTGGAGTTGAAATCTCCACCTATTAACCATTTAACCACAACCATAGGTTATGCAAATAATATTTGCATAACCACATATAATAAGATATCTCATATCTCATTATACAAATCACATTTGTATAATTGTGGATTTTAAATTGAATCACATTCAATTTAATTTCTCTCAATCTAATTTCTCCAAATTAGCCCTAATTAGACAATTAGGCTAACCTATAGTTTATTATGAATCTCATTCACATTAAACTATATAATATGTCAATCATATCTCATATAAATGACATAATTACCCTTCAATAAACTTGAACACTTCAAATTCACACCAAAACTGTAAACCCTCTATTTATCCAGTTTGAGCCAACCAAGAGACCTAATGGACCTACACGTGATGAGCTCAAATGATCCGAAACTAACCTGTCAAACTCTTTGACTTGGTTAATCAACATTCATTAGCTACGGTAACACTCCACTAAAGTCCGTAGCTGCACTTCCATCACTGTACGACAAGTTATGTTCATTGATATAACCAATGCCCGTGAGTCGACCCTTCACAGGTTGTTCGTAGACATTGCTCTACTTCTTGCTCCTTAAGTCCCCACTACTCCTAGAACGAACAACAACGTTGTAATGGTCCAACCATACACAACACCCTTCTCGGGCCAGTGAGAGGGTCGACGTCCGTTGTTCAAGCCATGGAGACAACAGTTAAGAGAAAAACCCATATAGTTTCCCTAAAGTCAGGAACGAGTGAATTCTATCTCGCGTAGTTAAGTTCCCAGCTCCTGTCACACCCCCCTCGTACTATCGGCTAACTTAGCCCGGAAGACGGCGTGAAGCCAACAAACATTGTTTACCTCTTAACAATACCTGTTGACCCTGTTTTAC
Organism: Trichosanthes cucumerina; assembly: GCA_036507285.1. Classification (NCBI taxonomy): domain Eukaryota; kingdom Viridiplantae; phylum Streptophyta; class Magnoliopsida; order Cucurbitales; family Cucurbitaceae; genus Trichosanthes; species Trichosanthes cucumerina. The sequence goes on along the minus strand of CM071836.1, from coordinate 25,009,998 downwards.
TTGATAAACATACTATACTTGCATGTGGAACACTTTAAACATAACACAGCGGAAACTTGACATCTACTAAACATACGTAAGGAGAAACTCTTCTTAAGTCTCTCTTGAAAACTAAAACGGGAAAGAGCATCAGAACCAAAAACAGGCCAAACCATTGATTACACAACCACAACCTCTAAAGCACATACAACTATAACTACATAGTCCTCTCAAAATTAACTACAATACTTATGGACTTGGTATACAACTCCACCCATGTACAAAATATCAAACTGGTGGAGCTTCCAGCAGACTATGGCAGGATATCAGGCATCGGGAGCTCGATCTCTACTTGAAAAGTTTGAATACACTAAAAGAATGACCTATGAAGCTCAATGAGTGACTGAGTTTAAAATCTAAAAACTGGTAAATCATATCACCTGACCATCTATGAGCATATGCATCTGTAATCAAGCATTAAATATAAACGTGTATTCATAATAGCTTTTCAGAAAACCAACAAGTATGCCGTTAAAATCTCGTAAGACATATAAATAATATTAACCCTTAGAAAACAAATAACAAACCACGTTGTGTAGGACACACCCAGTACAACCAATGTTTACTCTACGATGTAGTGGGGCCCGCCCAACACTCACGACAACATTGTTGTCACGTAGTACACTCAATGTCGACAACATAATATGACCTGTGTGCACACGGTACGATAAAGCATCGACTCAATATCTCAGTCATTTACTCATTCGAGTCTCAGAAAATCACATAAAATATTTTAACATGTCTGCCTATCTTTTCTTTCGTAAAACTCAAGCTTACTCAGGTTGTTCATAAAAACAGGAAATTTTTAAATCATACTTGCTAGTACATGCTTTCTCGAAATCATAACATTTTCACTAAATTTTGGTAATCAATAAACATATGCTTACGTATAAAATTCATCAGGACATCTAGACTCACAACGAGTACTTGAAACCATTTCTAGGAAAACATGTGTTCAAGGAAAAACAATAAGCATTGAAACCATTTCGTTCTAACAAAACCTTGCATTTTCATAAGCATAATACAAGCATATAATCATTTTCGAGGTTCATTTTGTTACTCACAGTATTAGAACAAGAACCTTGGCCTGTACACTCGACCTATTTCCTCTTGGCCTATCAAACAAACCAAAACCAAGCATTAGAACCTCGAGCTCATGAGTTTCAACCTTAAAATTACAAAAACCACTCTATCATTTTTCTAGAATTTTACAGATTTCATGCCCTGATTTCAGACAACCATAACTTCTTCAATACTTAGACAAAAAGGATGTACTTTATACCAAACTCTTCCTTATTAACCCTCTAAAACTCATATGAAGAAATGAAATTAAAATTCCTAACAGATTTGTTCGAAAATACCTTGAAATCTTCTTCCTTAAAAACAAGCTTCTACTATTTCCAGATTCGATTTCCTGTTGCACCCCATACTTGACCTGAAATTTAAGACATCTTCAAGTCATTCTATACTCACGAGTTCTACATGAAAGTTGTAGGAAATTGAATAAGCCTTCGAACCATACCTATTACAACTTCTGATTCTAAATCTACAGATCAGCACGACCAAAACATCAGAGGTTTCTCGGATTTGACAACAAATTCTGTCCTCTGCCTTCCTCTTCACAAATCAGTAACTTATGGTCAGAATTTGCTCGAGCTTCCTTCATGAATTTTGTTTTAATTTGAGTTAAACTTCAAGAAATAAAACCTCAACTCTTACCTTTTTTTGTGGAGCTCAAAACGATCTAAACATCAGAACTTATCTGGATTGATCAAAGAATTTCCATGGAAGTTGAATGACCCTTCTCCCTTCTTCTTCAATCCCAAAACCCTCTTTCTTCTTCTTCCTTCAACTCTAACCCACGAATCTCTCTAATTTTATTTGATAAAAATGAGAAAAAGTGAAAGGAAATGGTCTTAAAAAGAAAGGTTGGCGGTGGTACTCCACCCACCATCCATTTTCCCTTTTTGTCTTTTTTAATTTCTATTATTCTTTCCTTACCTTTTTTTTTTCTTTTTAAAACAAAACAAAATCAAAACATATCTTTTCTTTATTCCTTTTTTTTAAACAAAGCAAACCAAAATATATTAAACTTTTCCTTTCTTGTTTCCTTTTGTTTTTTTAAGGAAATTCAAAAAAAAGATCTCGGGTTTACAGCTCCCCACGTGGTCCTGTCCCTGAGAATATAGGCATACTGGGCGAGTACTTGTTGATGGAGATCTGATCTCCTTGAGCAGCGGAAACATGGTTTGGGATCGTAATTTGCTTGATTGTTTAGGTTGAATCAAAAACCGATACATTGACAAAAATACAGAACAAGCGTGCTTTTAATCTAATTAAAACATGGAGATATACATGCAAACATACCTAAATTTAACTATTAAATTAAGAAGAGAAAGGAATTATTACCTTTGTAGACTCGCAGGAATACCTCGCCCCAATGTTTATACCAGTAACTCAATAACGCAGGAACTTCCAAAAGTTCTCTATTTTTCACCAATAGGAACACAACCAATAGAGTAAACTCTCTATCCTCTAAATGCTTAGATCCTCCTTGGTGGGAAGGATTCCAACTTTTGGAAGAAGAAGGGAATGAGAGAGTGAGAGAGTTCTTGGAAATAACAATTCTCTAATTGTAAAAATTATCATGAATTCAATTTTGCCCACACAATGAGCAACCACCTTCTCCCTGTTAAACTGTCGATAGGGAGAAGAAGAGGGGTAGTGGGAACGTGTCTTGATGACACGTTCTCTTATTTTATTATTAAAATAATAATGATAATTAAATCAAATTTAATTATAAATTTAAATTATATTTAAATATGATATATTTAATTTGGATTAAATCTCATTTAATCATATTACCCCTTTATCCTATAGTTTTAATGTACATCCAATGCATATTAAATTTTAACCTATAGTTTTCAAATGTGAATCACATTCACATTCAATATAATATTTGAACTCTTTCAAATATTCAACTCTCTCATATAATTTAATATGAATCATATTCACATTAAATTTATAATATATAGTTCCAAAACTAGATATTATATCGTATCTAAATACATTAAATATATTCCCTAATGAATTTGAACATTTCAAATTCAAATGATCTAAGAATCCTTTACGAGCTAGAAGATGGACCTAATGGACCTACAGATCAGAAGCTCCAACAATACAAGATTGCTCGGTTAATCTCATTAACCTCCCAATCAACATTCGTTAACAGCAGGAACACTCTACTAAAGTCCCACAGCTGCAGTCTTCTCACTGCAGATATTTTTCTGTGTCCACAAATATTGACCAATAACATGACAAGTCAATCCTTCATTTAATGTTTGTAACACCACTGGTCAAATTATCGCTTTACCCCGGGTTACATCTTGTGCCTTAAGTACAGTGCTCTCTCTAATGAACAATTTGTTTGTGGTCCTACCAACAAACAGAGTCCCTCTCGGCCCAATGAGAGAGGGTGGGCCCTTTGTTCAAGTCCGGAGACACCACGTAAGGGAACATTCTCTCTACTTACCCTAGTAGGCGGGAAGGAGTGAATTCCATCTTGCTAAGTTAAGTTCCCACCGCTCACTCGGTCTTGTCCTCAAGAAGGTAGGCATATTGAGTCGGCGAACCGCCACTCTCACCCATACTAGTCAAAGGGCAATCCCTCATGAGCACGGGAGTTAAGTAACTCGCTTTCGAGATTGAGATCAAGTTGCCTAGGTCATCCTAGTGAAATAGAAACCTAACTAGTCAACGGAGTTATAGCTAGAGGTTGCTATTTCGTGGTCCGGTCTTATGTAATCTCATTACATAGGATACCCCCACTCACATGTCATCTACACGAACACGTTAGGATCACAGTGTTTGCATCAAATACAAAGTGGGCCACAACCATAGTTTTACCAGGGTAAGGTACCCAAACCTTATCCCCTAACTATAAACCCTTTAGGTTGTATCTCGAACCGAGATCCTTTATATGTACACTACATTCAGTTAAAGATTCATAAAACAACCTTGGATGTTTAGTTTATTGGATTTAGGGTTTAAATAAAGCAAACTCGTAGATAACGAACAATAACTCTTTATTGAAATAATAACACTTTATTACATTAATTAGAACATAATTATAAACTATGAGTTTTAGGGCACAAATCCCAACACCTGTGACCACCCTCACCCGTACTAGTCAAATGACAAACCCCTGCTGACAGGAGTCGTAACACGCTCAGGATTAAGGTCGAGTCACTAATGGTCATCTACGAAGTTATTAGTCCTATATTGTCAACGGTGTTACATCAGTAGGTCTAATAATTCACGGTCTGGTCTTGTACAATCTCATTGCACAAGATGCTCCCACTGGCATGTCAACCACAAGAACGAGTCAGATCACCTCGTTTGTATCTAATACAAAGCGGGTCGCATCCATAGTGTATCTAGGATTAGGTATCCAACCCTATCCGTCTACTGTAGACCGTTCAGATCATTAACTCGAACATGATCTTCCCTGTGTGTCCACTACACACCGTTCAGGTTCTAGTTCTCTCATAAATTCAATGACCATGGACCTTACTTTATTGGACAAAATTTGTAAAATTTGCGAGACACAAAGTGATGAAAGATATAACTCTTATTTATTTCAAATGGTAATATTACAAACAAAACGAGATTAGGATATACATCCCAACAGGTACTAGAAGAAAGTTTCTACATTTTATTTTGAGTATAAGCTGTTTTAAACATCTTGGTGTTTAAAATATCTTTTACCTCTGTTGGTCGTAACACATATAAGTTGTTTTCTAGTTTAGTCGAACATATTTGTACACCTCTTTTGCAAATGAATGCTTCATTATGATCAAAAGATACTTTATACATATGTTCAAGCAAAAAAGAGATAGATACAAGATTTCTTTTGATTCCAAGAACCAAAAGTACATTTTCTAATAAAATGAATCTATCTCTAAACAACAACTTCACTGCTTTGGCTGAGACAATCTCTCCCATTCCAACTCTGAGAGTTATCTCCCCATCAGCAAGCTACTACTAGGAACTAGTTTCCTGAAAAGAAGAACAAACATGGTTAGTGACTCCTGAATCTAATATCCAGGCGGAATCATCATGTTCCACTAAACATGTTTCAACAACAAGTAAATCATATTTACCTTGTCTTTCCTTCTCAGCTTTCTTTTCTGCAAGGTACTTCGGGCAGTTCCTCTTCCAGTGCCCGTCTCCACCACAATGGAAAAATTTTCGTGTGGCCTTAGCCTTGCGTGTGGGAGCTTGTCCCTTCCCTTTGTCCTTCTTCTTCTTCTAAATACCCTTATGCTTGGAAAAAGAAAGATCAGACTTAGTCCCTGAGGACGATCCTCTTAGGAACTTTTTTGAAGTGGCAACATTTGTCTCCTTCTCTTTTTCCTTTAATTTTATCAGGGACTTAAAAGTCTGAAGCTCATTCAGAAAAGTAGTCAGGTTATACTCTATCTTGTTCATCACCACATTTGTGCGGAACTGTAGGGAACTCTTCGGAAGAGATTCCATAATGAAGCTAACCTGACTTTTCTCATTTATGACAACGCCATTTACTTCTGCTACGTTGAAGTGGACCATCATGTTATGGACATGTTCCCTAACAGAAGCTCCCTCCTTCATACGAGAGTTGTAAACATACTTGAGAGCATCATGGCGGACCGATGAGGATGGTTGTCCAAACATCGCCTGCAATGATCCCATGATCTCCTCTGCGGTGACCATGCTCTCATGTTTCTTAGACAACACATCGAATATGCTGGCTAAGATATAGACTCGAGTCTTTTCATTAGCCCTAATCCATCTGTCATAAGCATCCCGAACAATTCAGTTTGCAGTCGAGCTTGGAGGGGGAGGACATTCCTCCGTTAAGACGAACCTCGAATCATCAACAACAAGAATCGTATTCAAGTTTGATTTCTAGGTTCCATAATTATCACTGTTAAGTTTATCGAAGGCGAGTAACTGGATAAAAGAGCTTGACATTCTATAAAGGAATGAATTCTATTAGTGAATTTCTTATAACCTATCCAATTAAGAATTTAGCAAAAGTAATAATGTACCCATAAACTCATTATTATTTTTGCAACGATACTTTAGTGAGTCAGAGTAACCGTTACCGAGGGGCAGTTAATCACTCCTTCACGAAACCAAGACATTCTTGACTAAATGCTAACACTAGAATAACATTTATTCCTATAGCATTCTAGTTATCGTTACTCTGATCAAGAATTTACTTACACTTAGCAATTCTTGTAAGTATGACCCGCCATTTCCAGACCTCAGAGGTTGGCCCTAACAATGCTACCGAATTGGAGAGACAAAGCTGGGAATGGACCCCTATCCATTTATGGAGTTTAAGTTGTTCTAAATCCCATGTTACATTTCTTCGAATGGATGGTGCTACTTCGGGCAACCTGCAGGCGCAACATGGGAATCTCACGGTCCAACCTAATGGAGGAGACCGTAGGATGTGTTGACACACTTCCTTTTCCCACTTACTATAAATACTTTCTCCATTCACCTTGCTCTTGATTTATGCAAACATCATCCGAATGGGGATGCCCTATTGACATCATGAGGCCGAGCATAAATCTCATGGTGTGAACTTCTCGGAGTGCGTAAAAGAAAATTGATATATCATATATAGTTTTTCACTCCTACTAAGTATTTTAACAGTTTGGGTATACTTTTACTTAGGCATATTTTGGCTAAAACAATATGACCTGTGTCTACCAATATAACAATTCTACTGGAATTACCTAAGTCTATTAACCTTTTAATAAACCTAGGTCTATGAGTTCAATTTATTAACATTTAATAAACACCACTCACGAAAGATAATTTATAAACCTATGGATTAAATTCACTCTTAGGTCAGTTCTCAGGTAGGGGTGTTCCATTTCCGTCAGCTTAAGTACCCCAGCCTAGCCATAACCTTCCTTAGTCCGAGTCCCTCTTTAATCATAGTTTATAAATTATTGGTTGCCTAATTCTAATCTTATTAGAACTAGATAACCTAAGGTCTTTTAATTCCAGTTCTAAAACCATTTTAAACTAATTAATTAACCTTAGGTTACATGCATTTCTATGTTATAAATTGCTTAATCATTCATCACATGAATAAACCTACATTTATAACAAATCCATCACATGAATAAATGCAGAGCAATTATATGTTTAATTTTTAATTAATATAACCCTTATATTAATTATAATTAAAACATATAATATTTGTTTCATAAATTAGTATAATTCTTATATTAATTCTCATGAAACCTAAAAACATGCATACTATATATTATAACACTTATAACATACTTTCAATGCATGGAACATGCTTCCTATGGTGGGATTTTAAAATCTATATGACATACTTTATGCACATACAATCAGAGATTTTAATTAACACATACATTCACAATGCATAATAATTAAACACACTAAAGTGGACTCGTTTTGACATCAAATGCAAGCAAACAACTAAATTATTACAATAATAGTCTATAATTAACATCGAACCACTTCGAACACTTCGAATTTAGGTCGAATCAGCTTGTATATGTGTGAACCGGACCTTCAAAAGGTTGAATCAGACTATAAAAGGCTTAATTGGGCTTCCAAATGATGAAACAGACCTCCAAAACAGCAAAACGACCTCGAATTAGTCAGAACCGGTCTAAAATCACCGAACCGAACAGAAACAGTTGAACCGGTCCAAAAATAAATAAACCGGTCAAAAGTCAACAAAATTAAGCAAGCATCATCAATCTTCAAACACATCAGCTACTCTGTTCTTCAGTTTTCAGGACCATTCGAGCTTCTCTCTTTAAATTGAAGGCCTTTTCAAACTCCGATCGACCCGAAACTTTTTACAGATTATTCTTCACACATTTATGCTCAAACACACTTGAGAAATTTAAAAATAAAGCACGAATTGATGCTCAATTTAAATGCCAAAACCAGAATTCCACTTTAGACGCCCAGAAAAAATACATTTCAAAAAACACCCACCACAGAACAAAATAGATCAAATTGAGTGCTCAAAATTGCTTTGATACCAATTGAAAGAGTCTATATTAAGAAAGCGGAAGGAATTTAGGATCTTAAACACTCTAATTTGATCAATTTCGTAAAATAAAATGCATGCTCAAAGCTGGAAAAACAAAGGGATAAAAACTCAATTTTGAAGATCAAATTCTCTTCATCCGGTGGATGATTTTCAACACGAACACTTTGTGGACCACCTGTAGAGTCTTCTCTACTATCCTCAGGCCTTAGAATGGATTGTGGAATCCTAGGTTGAGAGAATTTGGAAGAAAAGTCCTCAAAAGTCACAAACTCGGGCCAGAAATTTTTTCTGCAAAATTCTCTCAAAACACCTCAAAACACCATTAAATAAAACTTCATCAAGTTTCATTTGATTGAAAACTCAAGTGTGATGAGGATGGTTTAAAATGGAGGTGGCCAAATTTGGTGAATTTGAAGATGAGAAGATTTGACAAGTTGCCAATTTGATTTTCATGAAAATTATGAAAATCCATTCATTTTCCTTTTTAATTTTAATTTAAAAATCAATATTAAATTGATTTTTAATTAAATTATTTTTTTAATTTAATTTAATATCAAATATTAAATTAAATAAATTTTCCAATCCCGATCGATTTTCTGAAACAAGAATCCTTATTCATGCTATAAACCGATCCAATATTTAAATCATATTTAAATATATCCACATCTTTTTAATCATAGTTTAATACATAATTAAGTTATGACTCATTAAATATATCACATATAATTAACGATTTCTCCCAAAACTGAATTTGAACAATTCAAATTATTTTCTCTTAAAATATTGCAAGGCTTAGTCCGAGCTAGTAAGGGGGACCTAATGGACCTACAGATCATGAGCTCCAACGATACGAGATTAACCGACCAAACTCTTTAGCCTAGCTAATCAGCATTCATTAACCACTGGGGCACTCCACTAAAATCTAGTGGTTGCACTCTTCTCATTGTAGATATATTTCTGTCCACTCGATATAACCATGATTAGTAAGTCGATCTTTCACAGGTCGTTCGTAATTGCAGCTGGGTCAAAATTACCGTTTTACCCCTTTAATTACCTCTTGTTCCTTAAGTCCCACTGATTCTTTAATGAACAATTGGTTTGTGGTCCAACCAGCAAACCGAATCCCTCTCGGGCCAATGAGAGGGGTGAGACTTTTGTTCAAGACCCGGAGTCAACACGTAAGGGAAGAACCTCTCTACTAATCCTAAAATGGGGTAGGAGTGAATTCCATCTTGCAGAACTATGTTCCCAGCTATCTACCCAGTTTTATCCCTGAAATGGAAGGCTTATTGAGTCAGCAATCTCGGGTCACTCTCACCCATGCAAATCTAAGGATAATCCGAATAAACAGGAGTTCATAACACGTTCAAGATTAAGATCGAGTTACCTAGGTCATCGTATGAATATAGTCAGTTAAGACAATAAAAGGAGTTATAAAATCAAAGTGACTACTTCGCGGTCCAGTCTTATGCAAAATGATTGCATAGGATGCCCCCACTCACATGTCTCCACATGAACGATTTAGGATCACATCATTTGTACTTTACAAAGTGGCTCGCGTCCATAGTGTCTCCAAGATAAGGTACCCAACTCTAACCTTATACTATAGACTGTTCTGGCTATAACTTGAACTTGATCTACTTTTATGTCACACACAAAGTTCAAGTATTCATCTTATAGCCAAGGACTCTTTATTGGGTTAGGGTTACACAATACACAATTCACTTTATTCAATAACACATTTATTGAATAAATCTCAATAACATCTTTATTGCAAGATAGAATATACATCCAGTTTACAAAACCACGAATTTTAGGACATAAAACCCAACTATAAGAGCACTATAGGGATATGATGGTAATTTCTACCCTATTTTCCTATAAATATGAGTATAAGATGGACATTTTGGTATGTAATCCTAAGTAGAGAAATCCTAGTGCTCTCTCTTGTGAAAAATAGTGTTTCACTCCTTCTCTCATATTCTCCAAACTCCAAGAAGGAATCTCACCATCCTCCCTCACCTAGAGATACAACAGAGAAGACTTAGTGGTGTGATCAATTGCATCGGGATCGTTGAGAACATGAGATCGTGAGAAGCAAGGAACACTAGAAGATTAGATCTACAAAGGTAATATATGTTGTCCATATTTCAATTATATACTTAATCTTTATAGTTTAGTGTTTTTGATTCGATCTACGTAACGAATTTTTAAGGACACGTGATTAAACTCGTTTCTGCCGTGGAATTCGATCCTATCAATTGGTATCAAAGCCAATTGTGTTCTTGTTTTTGTTCTAGATCTGTCAAGAACATAGGTGGGATAACATTATATTCATGAGATAAATTAAGGGTTGCAAAATTAGATGTTTTCATTTTTTGCACTTAGATTTGCAATTTTCATTGAATCGTTCAATGTAAGGGCTTGATGTTTTTTAGCAATTTTAATTGTAAATCGAGTCTGTAAGTCGGTGTCGATCGAGGCAAAGAAGTTGCTGAGAAGAACGAAGGAAAAACGAGAAAAAACAGAAGAAGGTGCTTGTTGTTCTGTGCACGACGTTGCAACGCTGCTGATGCGATTTTTGGCTGGATAGACAGCAGCGTTGCAACGCCACAACCGACATTGCAACTTCGAAACTTCAACACACGAGACTTAATGGATCAGCATTGCAACGTTGTAACCAGCGTTGCAATGCTAGTGGAGCAACACATTCAGTCGTGGCAACGGGCAGAAAAATGGAATTTTGATTAAATATATTAATTTATAAACGTTTTTTATTAATTTTATTAATATTATTAACTTTAATTAATATAATTAGATATATTAATTGAAATTAATTTTAGGGTGCCAAAAGTGGTCTAATTTTGCTATTTAATTTATGCAATTGTTGAATGCATTATTTACATGAATAATGTATGCTATTTAGATAAATCCCACCTTAGGTTAAGCATATTCATGCTCATTTATAAATATAACACCATAGTTTGCATGACAAATTAGTATAAGTGTTATATTAATTTTGGATAGCATTGACATGTATTTTAATTCATGAGACGAATCTTTTATGTATGTGATATTATTCATGTGATGAATGATCAAACACTTATAACATAGAATTGCATGTCACCTAAGGTTAATTAATTAGTTTTAAAATATTTAGAACTTGGTATTAATAAGCCTTAGGTTATCTAGTTCTAATAAGATTAGAATTAGGGGTCGAATAATTTATAAGCTATGATTAAAGAGGAACTCTGTCTAAGAAAAGTTCTATCTAGGCTGGGGTATTTAAGCTGGCGGAAACGGAACACCCCTACCTGGAAACTGACTTGGGAGTGAATTTAATCTAGAGTTTATAAATTATTAAAATGTCAGCAAAGTTTATTAAAGGGTTAATAAACTAGAAATCCTAAGTTTATAGACTTAGGTAAGATTCAATATAAAGGGGTTATATTGATAAACTTAGGTAAAAATCATTAGTCGGATTTAACCTAGGTCAAATTTCCTAAATACTTAAAGTACTTAGTGGGAGGAAATAGGTGTATATGATACATAAGTTTTCAACCTACATATCTCCAAAAAATTCACACCGTGAGATCCATACATGGCCTCGTGACGCAAACGGGAGCGCCCCCCTTTGGATGGTATTTGTATGGGTCAATATTAAGGTTAATGGATAGGGTACTTATAGTGAGTGGGAACGAAAAATGTGAAAACAAAACCCACAGTCTCTTCATCGATTTGAACCGTGAGATCGCTATGATCAACCTGCTAGTTTGGCCTGGACCAGACAACCCCTTCGGAGGGCTTTAATCATATGGATCAGAACACAGTGAACACTTGAGAGGGATAAAGGTTACCTTAATCTGTTTTCCAACCTAGTCCTCTGGCGGATTTTGTTGGATCGGGATCTGGAATCTAAAGATAGAGGGTCACACTCACGGGATACATTAGTTGTAAGTGTATCAAGACCAAATAATGGTAACTAAAGTCTATAGGAATAAGAGTTATTCTGGCATTAGGTTTTGGTCAAGAATGTCTTGATCCAAAGGAGAAGTGTTTTGGATTACCCTTCGGTGTCATACATTCTAAACCTTTGGAGTATCATTGCAAATTATTAATGATTTAGGAATCATTAGATAATTAGCTAAAACTTATTGGATTAGATAAAAGTTTGGTGAGAAACTAATACAAGTAATTTTTTTTTCTTCAAAAGGAATAGCTCAATCATTTCTTTTTTGGCTACTGAAAAATTAACTAGGGAAAACATGATGACATGGAAGAACAACCTTAACATAATCTTGGTAGCAGACGATCTTAAGTTTGTGCTCACTAAGGAGTGTCCTCAGGTGTTAGGCTCGAATGCGTCATGAAATGTTCGTGATGCATACGATAGATGGATCAAGGCCAAGGTATATATACTGGCAAGTATGTTTGACATACTAGCAAAAAACAGGAGGGCATGATGATCGCTAAGGAAATCATGGATTCACTGCAAGACATGTTCGGACAACAGTCTGTTCAAGTCAGGCACAATGCCCTCAAATATATCTTCAAAGTCAGGCACAATGCCCTCAAGCGATTATACCACATTCGTTCTGATTGTTTTAATCCATATAATGATCTTTGTAACTTTATTGAATATAATTCCCGAGAAATTGATTCATATGTTTCTGGTATTTTAAATCCTTCAGGAATTTTCATATAAATGTCATTATCCAGAGATCCATATAAATACGTCGTAACTACATCCATTAGATGCATATCAAGTCTTTCATATACATTCAGGTCAATCAAATATCTTAGCACTATTGCATCCACCATAGGAGAATATGTCTCCTCAGAATCAATACCAGGCCTTTGCGAGAATCCTTGTGCAACAAGTCTCGATTTATATCTTGTGACTTCATTCTTTTCATTTCTTTTCCTTACAAAAACCTCACGTTTTGAAAGTGAGTTCAACTCTACTTGGATTGCTTCTTTCCACTTTGGCCAATCCTTTCTACATTGACATTCTTCGATAGATTTTGGATCAAAATCCTCACTTTCATGAATAATATCGTGAGCAACATTATAAGCAAAAATGTTTTCAACAATGATATCATTTCGGTTCCATCTCTTTCCTGTTGTAATATAGTTTATAGAAATTTCGTTATTATCCTCAAGCGTTTTATTTTCACCAATACTCTTTTGAGTAGTTGTATTCTGGATTTCTTCTGGAACATCCATATCTTTTATTGAATCATTTTCAACTACTTTTCTTTTCCGAGGATTTTTATCTTTGGAACTCATTGGTCTACCACGCTTTTGGCGTGCTCCAGACTCATTATTGACAACTTGTTCCTTTGGAATATCAATTTTTTATGGAGCATTTGCAGCTGGTATATATGATTTAGTCACTCTTTTAGCATCTGTGAATGCATCTGGTAATTGATTTGTTATATTTTGTAAATAAATTATCTTTTGAACTTCAAGTTCACATTGATCTCTACGAGGATCTAAATGAGATAATAATGATGCATTCCATGTAATTTCTTTTTCCAACTTCTTAATTCCTCCCCCCTAATGTTGAAAATTTTGTCTCATTAAAATGACAATTAGCAAATCGTGCAGTAAATGCATCACCCGTCAAGGGTTCAAGATATTTAATAATTGATGGGGAATCATATCCAACATATATTCCTAACCTCCTTTGAGGATCCATCTTAGTACGTTGTGGTGGAGCAATTGGACCATATACTGCGCATCCAAAAATTCTCAGATGGGATATATCTGGTTGCTGGCCATAAGCTAATTGCTAGGGGAATATTTATTATAGGCTACTGGCCTAATACGTAATAATGATGCAGCGTGCAAAATAACATGACCCTAGACCGATGTAGGAAGTTTAGCCCTCACATGACAACTCATTGGATTGAAGAATCTTCTTGTTCTTTAAAGGATGTCCATGTGAATTGTAAACCCGAGATCCTTTGGAATTTCCTAAAAAAAATAAAACAAGAAAAAGTAAACAAGAAAAGGGAAAGATAAATGTATTTTGGTTTTGTTTTAAAAAGAAAAGAAAAAGAAAAGAAAAGAAAAAGGGAAAAGGACACAGAAGAGTTAAAAAAAAAAATGGTGGTGGGAACTCCACCACCGTTTGGAGTTTTTTTTAAATCAATTTTAATTCATTTACATCCCATTTTGCTTTCATTTTCATCAAAGAGAAGAGGGGCTTCGAGGGTGAAGGAGAAAGGAAGAAGAAGAGAGGGAAACATTCAGGTTTTGAGGTTGAAGAAGAAAGGAGAAAAGCTCGTTCAAGGTTCCATGGAAATTCAATGTTGAATTCAACCCTGTTCTGATATTCTGCTCTTTTCGAGCTCAACAAGAAGAGGTAAGAGTTTAGATTTTGTTTCTTGAAAGTTAATTCATTTTTTAACAAAGTTCATGAAGGAAACTTGAGCCAATTCTGATCTTAAGCTACTGTTTAGTGAAGAGGAAGGCAGAAGACAGAATTTGCTGCCAAATCCGAGAAGCCTCTAGTGTTTTGGTTGTCCTGATCTGTAGAGTTTGAATCAGAAGCTCTAATATGTATGGTTGGAAATCTTATTGAATTTCCTACAACCTTTGTGAATAAATCGTGAGTAGAAAATGATTGGAAGATGTTTTAAATTTTAGGTTAAGTTTGTTGTGCACCAGGAAAATCGAATCTGGAAATAGCAGCAGGCTGTTTTTAGGGAAGAAGCTTTTGAGGTATTTTCGAACCAATTTGTTGGGAATCTCAACTTCATGTCTTCATATGATTTTTAGAGGATTCAAAAAGGAAGAATTTGGTATAAAGTACATTCTTTTTGGATAAGTAATGAAGAAGTTATGACTGTTTGAAGACAGGGTATAAAATCTGTAAAATGCTGGAAATTTTAATGGTGTGTTTTCTTGTAGTTTTTAAGGTTAAAACCATGAGCTCGAGGTTTTAATACTTGGATTTGGTTTGTTTGACAGGCCAAGAGGAAATAGGTCGAGTGTACGGGCCAAGGTTCTAGTTCTAACACTGTGAGTGACAAAACGAACTTCGAAAACAATCTATATGCTTAAATATGTTTTAAGAAATGCAAGTATTGCTAGAATGAAAAGATTTCAATGCTTAATGTTTCCTTTTTGAACACATGCCTTATGAGTATTCATGTTTTCCTAGAAATGGTTTCAAGTATTCATTGTGAGCCTAAATGTCTTGATGAAATTTATACATGAGCATATGTTTAGTGTTTGTCGAAATGTATGAAAATGTCATGATTTCGAGTAAGTATGTACTAGCAAGTATGATTTAAAGATTTCCAGTTTTATGAACAAGCTGAGTAAGCTTGAGTTTTATGAAAAAAAGATAAGCAGGTATGTTCAAACATTTTTATGATGTTTTCTGAGACCCGATTGTGTAAATGACTGAGATATTGAGCCCGAGGCTTTATAGTACCGTGTGCACACAGGTCATATTCTGTTGTCGACGTTGAGTGTACTCCGTGACAACAATGCTGTCGTGAGTGTTGGGCGGACCCCACTACGACAAAGACGATGGGAGTGTTGGGCGGGCCCCACTACATCGTAGAGTAAACGTTGGTTGTACTGGACGTGCCCTACACAACGTGGATTGTGACATGTTTTTTTGAAAAGGGTTTATATTATTTATATGCCTTACGAGATTTTATCGACATACTTGCTGGTTTTCTGAAAATCTATTCTGATTCCACGTTTACTTTAACGCTTTAATACAAATGCATATGCTCATAGTTTTTAGGTGACATGTTTTACAAGTTATAGATTTTAAACACAGTCACTCATTGAGCTTCATAGCTCATTCTTTCAATGTTTTCAAACTTTTCAGGTAGAGATCGAGCTCCTGGAACCTGACTTTCTGCCATAGTCTGCTGAAAGCTCCATAAGTTTGATAATTTGTACGTGGTTGGTGTTGTATAACAAGTCCATATGAGTTGTAGATTATTTATAGAGAACTATGTAGTTATAGTTATTTGTACATTAGAGGTTGTATAAACAGTGGTTTGACATGTTTTGTTTCAGATGCTTTTGTCGATTTAGTTTTCAAGAGAGACTTAAGAAAAGTTTCTCCCTATGTATGTTTAGTAGTTATCAAGTTTCTGCTGTAGTATGTTTAAGTGTTCTATATGCGAACATAGTATGTTATCAGGTGAAACAGGGTCAACAGGTATTGTTAAGAGGTAACAATGTCTGTTGGCTTCATGCTGTCTTCCGGGCTAAGTTAGCAGGTAGTTCGGGAGAGGGTGTGACATGAATTCTCAATAATTTTTCTCATCATTATCGATCCTGGATGACCCAGTCGATCATGCCAAATATGAGTATAATATAATCATGAAGAAAAAGCAGGCAGTGTTTCTAATATACGTTTTTCATGTGAAACAATAGATGTGATATAGAGATACTCTATATTATTTTTACGATCAGTTTCAACATGATAACCATTGTTACGTATATCTTTGAAACCAATAAATTTCTCTATGATTTGCTAGAGAACAAAACATTATTAATTGTAAATCTTATTCCTCTAGGCAAGATAAAACTTGTTTTTCCAAAACCTTCAATCAGATTTGCAGAAGCTGATATAGTATTGACTTTTGCTTCCAACATTCTCAATCTAGTAAAATATTTTCTGCTATTGAGTATCGGGTGCGTAGTTGTGCAGTCTGCCAGACATAAATCCTCATTGCTCATTTTCAGGTTACTCAACATATTGAAATTGTCCATATTTCTTCATTGATAAGAGAAGAAAAACGATTACAAAAAGTCTTAAATATATGTACAAAAACAACAAAAACATACTATAATTACAAGCAGTATTTAATTATATATTTTCATATAAAGCATCCTCTACTTGTTTGATTGCATCAATTCTTTCTCCAAGAGATTCAAAATAATCAACCACATCAAGATGCATCATATTGGAGGGGTGAAACACATCATCTTCTTAAATGACAAGATTTACCTCCACATTCTTCCCTTTTCCTTTTTCCTTCAAGGAAACTTGATAGAGATCAACAAGGTGTTTTGACGTACGACAGGTACGTGACCATTGCCCAGTCATTCCGCACCGGAAACATTTATGTTCATCACCTTTTGAACTCCTATCTTGTGGAGTCTTTCCTTTATGATCATCACTTCGTGTGAGTTTCTTAAAATTACAATGCCCACCACGAAAATAGGTATTTCTTCCTCTACCGCGGTCACGACCTTGACCACGACCACGACCTTGACCACGATTATTAAAATTCACAACATTCACTTCAGGGAATGATGTTCCTCCAGTTGGTCGAGATTCATGATTTTTCATTAATAGCTCGTTATTTTGTTTAACCACGAGAAGACATGAAATTAGTTCTGAATATTTTTTAAAGTCTTTCTCTCGATATTGCTGCTGCAGGAGCATATTCGAGACATGAAAAGTGGAAAATGTCTTCTCTAACATATCAACATCAGTAATCCCTTCTCCGCATAATTTTAATTTTGAACTAATTCGAATAGTGCGAAATTATATATCACACTCATCGATTTGAAGTCCTGCAACCTCAGGTACATCCAATCATAACGAGCTTTTGGAAGAATAACTATTTTTTTATGATCGTACCTTTCTTTCAAACATTGTCATAGAATGTAGGGATCTTTTATTTTAAGATACTCCATTTTAAATCCCTCGTGAAGATGACGACGAAGGAAGATCATGGCTTTTATTTTTTCTTGATTTGATGTCATTTTCTTCTTTAATTGTTTCTCCAAAATTCATGGAATCTAAATGGATCTCAACATCAAGAACCCATGACGAGTAATTATTTCCATTAATATCCATGGCCGCAAATTCTAATTTTGCAAGATTTGTCATATTAATGCTATCAAAAGGCATTATATTTATATTAGAAAATTAATATAAACTAGACATGCAAAATAACATTAAAAAAATGACTTACTCGGAGGACATACCTTCAATGAAAAAACCGGTAGAGCTTCGTGCTGATAACGTGTTGTGAAAATAGGATGAAAATCAGGTATAATTTTACCAATATTTAAAAATAATAATAATAATAATAAAATAATAATAATAATAAAAGTGTTTGGAAATAGAATATATATAATATAAATATGAGATAGTGGAATTATATAGAAAATTAAAAGAAATAAAATTGAGAAAGTGGAGAAAATAGAAGAGAATTGGTTTAGAATTTCACCAATGGTATATCTTTCAAAAGCCATTACAACCACTATTTATAGGCAAATGGAGAGCACGATGTGGTCCATTTTGGACACCAACCAATGGTGTTTGGATGGCACATGGAAGACACATTACTATAGGGAGTTTGCCACTTGGCAATTCTAAAGTTGGATACATGGATAACACATGACATAGACATCTATTTCTTAATTTCCATAATAATAAGGAATTTTTACACTATTAGTTATATTTAAAATAGGTATTTTTTTTTTATTAATATACAAAATATTTGAATATTTTTAAACCAAGATTTTTTATGCATCTTAGGTCTTCCTTTTGTCTCTCTTTAATTAAGCCATATATTAATTATATTCTTATATTTTTGTTTCTCTCTCTTTAATTAAAACATATATTAATCAGGAAGTGTTTATATTTTATATTTTATTTTATTCCAATCTATAGCGATTTGTCTCCCTTAATTTACCATGATTTTAGTATAATTAACCATCTTCTTCCCATTCTCGTTTTCAATCTCTTCAGCCATCACGTTTTCACTTCTCCTGACAATTTTTTTATGTTATAGTCCACCGTTGTTCGAGCTTCATGAGCATGTCTTTTCGTGCAGGAATGAATTTTATATATTTCAATATATATTACTAGTAATATGTTTGGATCCATTCATACATAGATTAAATTTATAATGTGATGCCCGAGGAAAAGGGGTACATGCGAGTGACCATGAGGATATGAAAGATAGTTGAGAAAGGCTTAAAAGAATTGATAGCTACTACCTATACTAACAAGGTGCACCTTCCTTTTCGGTGTCTCAATCATAGGAACTCCACAGTTAAACGTACTTGGCTTGGAGCAATCTTATGTTAGGTGACCTCCTAAGAATTTTCCTAGGGAGCATGTGAGTGAGGACAAAACATGCTGAAAGGATCCCGTGTTTACAAGCAGTCATGGATGATATATAGTGGTGGCAAGAGATCCTGGGCCTGAGGCGTTACATGTAATATATATTATAAATACATTCATGAAAATCATTTTTATTTAACATATCAAAATAATTTTTTATATCAACTTGTATCCAGTAAATTTATATATCTACGTTCTTTTATATACCGAACCTATCAAAATAACATTTTCAATCTACTTTCGAACCTATATACTATATTTACATGCATTATTTCATCTTTATTGAAATATGTATTCCACTTATTACGAATTTTAGCATATATACTCAATATATATTCGATATATTTGTCATCACCATGATGTATTTCAAGTTTTACAGATTTCGTCATATACACTTAATATACATATGTTGGGCATAGGAAATATACATGATATGAGAAACACATACATGATATGTAATAACTAAGCAACCATTAAAAAATGTGTTGTTTAAACAAAACCTAATATCAATGAGAAATATATATTTCATTCCCGAATAAAACCTAATTAAGTCTTACATATATTTATTTTGAATGATTACAAATATGTTGGGTTATACATTCATTTTAAATGTGAACACAATGTTGTGTTTCCAACTTAGAAGAGTTCATATTTGTGTTCTCTTTCATTGCTATTTTTATTGAACAAAAAATTAAAGAAAAATATACCTCATATTTATAATATCATATACTCGAGCACTTAGGAAATATACATGATAGGTAATAACTACGCAACCATTAAAAAACGTATTATTTAAACAAAACCTAATATAAATGAGAAATATATATTCCATACCAAGATAAATGAAAGTATTAAATGATTGAAAGTATGATCATTTTTGTATCAACTAGTTGGAGGATTTGCTTAATTGAATTTCTATGTTTGCTTATAATTTGTATGGTATTTTAAAACTTGATCTGAAAATTACTTGGTGAATATTGTTATACTATTTCTATTTTCTAAATGTTTTCAAATGAAGGCTCGAGTGATAATTTAGACGGTATATGAGGATTGGCATCCTAGCATGAAAGGTTAAAGATCTCTCGAAGATCACAACATTAGTTTGTTCAATTAGTTGATTCGTTTGAATTCTTATTAAGTTTTTCATTCTAAGAACAATAGACTTGGTTTTGCCTTGTTTTTTAGTTAATCACAAATATCTTCATTGGCTTTAGCATCTATGACTGTATTGAAAAATACGCTTTGTAATAATTCATTTAGGCAATGACAACATAGAATGATATGATTCTATTCTCAAGAGCAGAGAGAGATAGTATGACTAAGTTCATATATTCACAAACAGGGCATAACTTTACAAATGCTATTGAAATGAGATTCTTTTACCTAAATAAATACACAACCTATTTAAAGTCATTCAAAATCATGCGATGAAAATTTCAGTTGTTTCAGAGTGGCTTCTAATGAGTTGCATTTATTTTCCCCTTGAAGACTAAACTCTAGCCTTTTTTGCAGAATGTTGCTTGCTAGAATCATGTGCTGAATGTTCACTGCTTAGTAGCTCATGTTGTCTATTATCACTAAAGTTTGCAGTTGATTCATTCGTTTGCCTTGATTGGAACAATTTGTTCCTTGAGGAGGAAGAAACGTCGATTTCCTTGTGATCACGCATAGTACTGCCCGATTCAATTTCGATTTCATCATTCATTTTGTTTGCCTCCTCCGAATCTTCAACTACATACACCTCTAGATCTTCAACTACATGCTCCTCTGATTCAACCACTGGCCTTGATGGGAACAAGTTGTTCCTTGAGGAGGAAGAAAAATCTATTTCCTTGCGATCACGCATAGTACTACCCGATTCAATATCGATTCCATCATTCATTTCGTTTGCTCCCTCCGAATCTTCAACTACATACACCTCTAGATCTTCAACTACATGCTCCTCTGAATCTTCTACTACACAAGTGGCAAGTTCTTCACTTGAGGTGGTGGTTAAGGTCTCTGGTTCATCGGCTTCAGTTGGTGGATGGTTCAGTCTCCTCTCAGTTGCTTGAGGTGAGCGATCTCGTCCCATTTCATGTATGGTTTGAGACTCGCCAAGAGATGACCGAGATGATAGTCTTTTACCTTTATCTTTGACATTTCGTGAAAATCTCCCCTCCCAAGATATTTCTAATTCTCTAAATTGTTGGCCAAAACTGAACACTGATGAACATTTAGAAACAATTGCAGAAGCTTGGTGGCGATCTTCCAAACTTTGTGGCGAATCGGCTATTTCACCCTTTTCATCTTCCTGCGCCGCAAAAAGAGAAATGACATCAAGTTTTAGATAATATAATAATATCGAAGCAGTGGCGGATTCATAATTTGTATCGAGGGGGGCTTGAATATGACATTGAAAAAAATATTTAAAACTGTACAAACTAGAGTTTGAACTTGAGACTTAAATGGGGTTGTTGACATAATAACCACTATGCATGGAGGCTTTTTTGTTATTTGATCCTACTTTTTCTATACATATTATTAAAAGTAAAAAATTTGAGAGGGGGCTTGGCCCATGGTAAATCCGCCCCTATATTGAAGTATGCAAAATTTCTATGTGAATACAGATTTGACCGAGATCATTTTGAATATCATAATTCCAGCGAAAGTACGATGTGATAGCCAAGATGCTTCATATATTTCCTCCCATTTGATATTTCAAGACCAAACTAAATATAACTGAGGTAATCTTGATTGATCGTAGAAGATGATTAATTTTATTTTTGTCTCATGAAATAAAAATAGCAATACAATCCTAACTTATCTAGAGTAAATCTAGAATATATAAAACTAAAAAAACAAATAAATAATTAAATATTTACCACTACCTAAATAGTATGAAATATCTAAACAAATAAAACCACCTAAGATATTTGACACTCCCCTCCACCTCAAGGCTCAAGCGCAAGCTGGAGCAAAGATGTCAATCATGCCAAGCTTGATTAAGAACTCTTCAAAAACTTGTCTAAATAAACCCTTTGTGTAACTAACTGTTCAGCTGAAGGAACTTAAGGCAAACAGATCTCCTTGCTTTCCAGTTTATCCTCAATGAAATATCGATCAATTTCAACATGCTTAGTCCTATCATGTTGCACCAGATTGTTCCTTATGCTAATGGTTGATTTATTATCACAAAAAAGCTTATCAACTTGAACTTTCAGCTCTTCTAAGATCATTTTCAACCAAATAACCTCGCCCACCCCTTGAGCCATTGCTCGAAATTCTGATTATGCGCTACTCCGAGCTACAACATTTTGTTTTTCACTTCTCCAAGTGACGAGATCACCCCACAAAAAGGTGTAGTAACCTGAAGTTGACCTTCTATCACTTGCTCCCACATAATTTGCATAAGTGAAAACCTCAATAATACGATTTTGCTTTTCCTAGACTTCCGTTAAGGTATCATAGGATCTTATAGATTGCCTTGAAATGCTCCTCTGATGGACAATGCACGAATTGACAAACAAACCCAACAACAAATGCAATGTCTAGTCTCGTAAGAGACAAATAGATCAACTTCCCAACTAACTTCTGATACAGAACTTGATTCACTGGACTACTTTCTTATTTGATTCCCAACTTTTAATTCGAATCCACTAGAGTGATTGCTAGCTTACATCCAAACATGCATGTTTCCTTCAATAAGTCTAAGATGTATTTCCTGTGTTATATAGTTATGCCTTTTGAAGACCTAGCTACTTCCATGCCAAGAAAATATCTGAGCTTCCCTACATCTTTAATCTCAAATTGCTTGGAAAGTAGTTTTTTCAAAGCTTCTAGCTCCTCAACGTCATCTCCTGTCATCGGAATGTCATCCACATATACAATTGGGATAGCAATCTTACCATCCGAGTGTTGATAGATTGTGCTTGAGAGTAGCCTTGTCCCATGTCAGCCTTTGAAAATCGCTCAAACCATGCTTTTGGAGATTGTTTTAGTCCATACAGGGACTTCTTCAGCTTACACACTTTACCATTTACAGATATTTCTTCAAACCCAGGTGCTACTTCCATGTAAACATAAATTGAATCCTCAAATATTTAAAAAAGACTCCGGGAAAAGGACTATTTTTTGAAAAAACTGACAAGAGAAACATTGAAGTCTATTCTGATGCAAATTGGATAGGTGATATTATAGATAGAAGATCTACCTCAGGTTATTGTTCCTTTGTATGGGGTAATCTTGTTACATGGAGAAGCAAGAAACAAGTTGTAGTTGCAAGAAGTAGAGTTGAAGTTGAATACAGTGCACTTGCTCATGGTAGTGTGAAGGCATATGGATCAAGAGAGTCCTAAACAATAATTGGCAGATATCCTTACCGATATAGATGGTGTGTGATAATCAAGTGCAATAAGTATTGTCAAGAATCTAGTTCATCAATGATAGGGCAAAACATGTTGAAATTGATTGACACTTCATCTCAGAGAAAGTCAATAATGAAGTAGTTCAACTTAATTATGTACCTACTAAACAATAATTGGAAGATGTCCTTACAAAACCTAACTTTGAAGACTTGAATAGCAAGTTGGGTTTGTATAATATATACAACCCATCTTGAGGGGGAGTATTGAAAATTATAGATAAAGTTAAGGCATTCTTGTAATTTTATTTTATGATTTATCTCTTTCATTCTTAGATAGTTTGAATTTTAAATAAAATAGAATATTTTTTCCTTTTTTTGAAAGGGATTGTAACTTGTATTTATATTTGGTATTTTTCATGTAGTTGTAGTCAATTGAGAAATAAAAATTTTCAGTAGTTTTGTTTAAACACTTTTACCATCATAATAAGATTTTCCTCTCACTTGCCTACCGCCAGAAATCCTTGGTTGTTACTAGCATAAACATGAAATTCTTCAGCAATCCTCTTATGTCGATATGATAATACATCTGAAAATGAAATTGCCAAATAGAAGAATAAACATCTCAAAACAACCAAATGAAGGTGTATATACTACCAATGCCTTTCGTTGTTTCAAGAAGATGTTCATTCTTCCAAAACACTTTTAAGCTGAGGCTTGCATAGCTTGCTTCTTTACTAATTGAATGCTCCCGTCTGTGCTTCGAAGTGAGATTCCTTGTCATACTTTGTTTTCAACTTGGTCTTTATTTATTAAACCAAAATCCTTGAAATGTATTTTCGTGGGTTATTCTTGTGTTAAAAAGATATCGATGTTTTTGTCCTAGCCTGAACATATTTTCTCCCTTTTTTTTTCTTTTTAAGGACACTTCTTTCTTTTCATCACCTCCTCGTGAGAGCCAAGGGAGCATCAAGAGGAAGATACCATTCTTGGCCATACCATTGTTTCTCCTAGTCATATGGTACCCTTTGTTAATTTACCAATGTTTGTATCTTAGCTGATTTATTAATGTTTGTATCTGTTTGTAGTTTCTACTCACCCAACTTGAGAAAGTATGAATAATTATCATTGTAACAAGTTGGGCATGCTCCTCGGAGTAACTTTTGAACCGACTGGTACATAATTGAAATTTATCCTAAAGTTTAGGGGCATCATCATGCCCGCTGTTTAAAACCAATTCTCCACTCATCCCAAAATTATCAAAGCATCTAAATTGAAGACCACATGTCATGCAGGCAGAGTAGCTAAATTAAAGTTTAATCATTAAACTAGTGTACCTACAGTATAGAATCACCTCCTCCATAAACAGCGATTTTGAATCTATAATCAAATAAGAGTCATCATGTGAAAGAAAACGGTAAATTACCTCAATGGGTGACATACCACTCCTTCGTTGTCCTATTCGTTGATAATTTGTATCAGATGATACTTTAGACACTGATCCAAGTTCTTCAAATCGTTTCACAGGACAAGACAATAGCGAGGACATTTCATTTTCCTGTTCTTTTCCACCACTTGAGCACTTGTCAGAACAGGTCATTGTGAAAGTTTGTGACTCTCCAAGATACACTTGTCTTGATAAATCATTGTCCGAGTCATCGACATTGGAAGAAGGATGTTTACCAATGCTACATGAAAATTCTTTTTCTTCATCACTGACCATGATTTGATAAATTAACTGTAGGATATGTGCACGTTTTAGAGAAGCCTCCCCAGGAGGGAACCAATCCTGGCTTAGCTGGAGATCATAGTAATGTTAGACATGCAGATACTTAGACAAATAAAGGCAAAACAATTATTCTTACTAATGTAAGGCCATTAGAGCATTGAAGGTTCAGTACTTATATCGTACATATAAGAAATCTACGAGAATGCTAGAGGCACCTATAACTACAGGAGGTACGAATTTAGCCACCGACCTACGCAAGTGAGAAAATGAGCTTACATATGACTAATATGAGTTGTGATGTACGTAATTGTGTTTTTATGAGTTTTGATATTGAATCTTGGTTATGAACTGGTGTGCAAGTATGCTCAAATCTTGTGAGAGAATGCATGATTCCTATGTCCAATGTACACTTGATAGTTTGGATTGACTAAGAATGGAATATGTTGTTTTTGTTATAATATATATATTGTGTTGTTTTTTATCGTAATTGTACATTGTTTAATATCAGGGTTTCTTTGTATACCTATATATATTTGTCATAGAGCTCAAATGTGAATAGAACGAATATTTCTTTCTCAATTTTGTTTTACATGGTATCAGAGCAACCCCTAGGGTTTAGGGTTTGCATTTGAAAATTAGGGTTTCTTCCTCTTAAGTAAGGTTAAGGTTTGAAGTTTGGGTCATCATCTTAGGGTGGCCGTTTGTCGACACCACCTACCTTAGGAGGAGCGCCGCCGTTAGAGGAGGAGAATCGTCGTTCGCTGGAAGTTGCCGCGAGTGAGCCTCACGCATCGGCGCATGGGAGCGCCGATCAGCAAGCAACCGCTTGGGTTTGTCTCCGTTCGTGTTGTTCGGCCTGTCTGTCACCTCGGATTCAACAGTAGTCCCTTCATTTGTCTTGGTTTTTGCATTTGGGTCTTAATTGGAGCTACGAGTGAAGCTCACGCGCCGCCGTCGTATTCTGCCTGCAATTTCACGCGCTGGCGCATGGGCCGTCGTCATCTGCTCGTTTTTTGTAGGTTGGTTCGAAATTGTCACCTCTCTAGTGGGGTGGTTGTTTCGGTCATATATTGCCTGGTTTAGGGTCGGTTGAAGAGACACCTCTTTTGGAATATTAGGGTTTTTGTGGTAAAGATCTGTTTTGGGTTTAAATCTGAGAATTGTGTCTATTTTTTTTTTAAGTTAAGGCTGAAAAGAAAGGTATAGTAATGCGGAGTTGATTCCTATGGTGTCCAAGATTACAGAACATAAGATTAATGGGTCTAACTTTTATGCATGGGCGAACAAACATTCGTCACTGTCTTCGAAGTCTTGATGTGGATAATCATGTCACTGACAAATCACCACCGAATGATGGGATCTAGGAAGAATTGGTTACGAAATGACTCTAGGCTTATTCTACAAATTAAGAACTCCATTGAGAGCAACATAGTTGGGTTGGTTAATCATTGTGAATCTGTTCACGAGCTCTTAAAGCGACATATTTAACTAAATGCATAAAACCAACATAATGCAATAATGCACATACAGAGAACTTGTGCTAATATTTAACTAAATGCAAGAAACCAACATAATGCAATAATGAGCATATAAAGAACTTGTAATTTGCTGAGAGAGGACTTGTAATTTGACCAGAGATAAGGACAGATGACCTACAAAGTTTGAGAACTTCGAGATTTTGAATGGGCTGAAGTTAACTGGCGCACCCTCCAAAAAAAGTTCCACGTAATGAAGTAAGAAGAGACCACAGTCAAATGAATTTTCCTGCTGTGGCAACTGAACGAGCGACAAACACAAAAGTCAAGGTAAGATATGGGAACACAATATGCAAAATTATGTACCATCAAGCAGATGTTCGAACAGAATAGTTTACACACAAAATTTACTTTTGAGCTTTCTAACCCCCCCAGGCCACAGAAAAAGGAAGGAAGAAAAAACCGTCGTGCATATTCTAGACACTCAAGGTTAACATAAGTTTTTTTTTTCTTTGGTCATTCTGGTATTCCACCCATTATACTCCACGAAGGCACCCACGTGGCCCAACGCTAATACCAAGGACCCAAGGAGATAACACAAGGAGATAGATATCAAGAAGTTTCATTTATTAAGCTCTTCACCTAGAGCATCAACCTCAAAACCTAGGAACTCTTCCATCAGAGCATCCCCAAATTAATCAAGGTTTTATCGATATCGTCAGTGTCCGGACCAACGTACATCCACCTCAGTGTAAGAATTAGGATAAAGTAACATTTATTCTCAAGCGAATTCGTCCTCAAGATTCTGCCAGCAGTAGGCTCAGTCAGAATATTTCGTTGCTTAATAAGGTACCTGAAGACCTAAGTCCACCAGTGCTGTTCAGGGGGAGAAAAAAATGGAACCTATGAGAATGAAGCCTGGCTCCATATCCACATATTAACCAACACTTAAAATTGGGGACATTCCCTGTCCCATTTGAGGCGCACTCAACCTCCAAAAGAAACTTCCCAACCTAAAATAAAAATTTTAAGAATATTTACAAATTACATACACCATTTTGCTTAACAACAAAATGTGCAATGCCTTTAATTAATAGAAAATAGTTAAAAAGAAAAAGAAAGATTACGTGGGATTATATGTTGGAAATTATGGTTAAAGTTAGGGCATTCTTGTAATTTTGTTTTATGATTTATCTTTCCTTCTTAGATATTTTAAATTTTAAATAGGATAGAATATCATTTTCCTTTTTTGTCGTATAGTTGAATGAGAAGAGAAATACTAAAAATCTCCATGGTATCAGAGCCAGTAAAAAGGAAAACCTTAATTTCTTCATAACCTATTAGTCGTCTGCTGCCTTTCCCTTCACTGGAGCGTCCACTGTCATCAACTCAAACGAAACCTCACCTCCAACCATCTCCTCTAGCGCTGTCTGGATCACGTAGAATGGCCATAAACCACAATCGGAACTTCACGAATTTCTTTTTTGTTTTCAATGTGAAGTTGAAACCGCAGAACTGCACCTTCATGATTGTGGCAACTTCATGAATTTTTTTTTTTCAGATAATCCTTCGTCGTCAACTTCACGATTGTGGTTCTAGTGTGTACATACTGTACTGGCAAAACTACAATCACGTCCTTGATATCTTGATCTATTTTTTTTTCTTTTTCAATGCCGACTACTCTAGCAGCGCAACTTCACACCAACGCAGAATTTTTTTTTCCACCTAACAGTAAAACAGGATTTAGTCTACTGTTGGAGCTGCTACTATTTTTTTTTTTGGGGTTTCAAGTTTGTTTAATATGGCTTCTTCCAAATCCATCAAACCAATCTCCATAGTCAAGAAGGATATGATTCCTATATCTTGGGTCACAAATTGAATGGCTACAATTATGTTCAATGGTCACAGTCGGTCACGATATTTGTATGTGGCAAAGGTAAGGCTTAGATGAGTAGTTCTCGAAAGAAAATGTGCAACCTAAAGCAAGTGATCCAGAATTCAGGAAGTGGAAAGTAGAAAATAACATGGTCATGTCATGGTTAATGAACTCCATGACCAATGAGATAGGTGAAAATTTTCTTTTATATGTGTTAAATCACCAATCAACCCAAAAGCTTAAGTTGATAGGTTATGATAGATTTAATTATATCAACACCAACACTCCCCCCACTTGTGGGCTTGAAAATTTGAACAAAAGCCCAAGTGGAAATCAAACACTCCCCTTCACTTACAGGTTTGAAAATTTGAACAAAACCCCAACAAATGGAGATTAAACACTCCCCCTCACTTGTGGGCTTGAAAATTTGAACAAAAGCCCAACAAGTGGAAATCAAACACCCTCCTCACTTGTGGGCTTGAAATTTTGAAATCTTAGGCCCCGTTTGATAACTGTTAATGCTTTGATACCATCTTAAATCACCAATCAAACCAAAAGGTTAAGCTGATAGTTTGGAATAAATTTAATTATATCAACATAGTCTAACACTCCCCAACTAACTATACAGGGGTTTGAACACAGAACCTCCTAGACCACTTGCTTTGATATCATGTTAATGCTGAAGTTTGAGAGAATCAGTTCATCTTATTTCATTCACTCAAGAGATATATATACACAAGTGTACAAGGTTAACCTAAATAGGAGAGCGTAAAAAGACAATAAAGGACAACCTAAAAGATATATTAACAAAATACAATTATACTAATATAAGAACTCTAACAATAACCATTTGGTTTTTTGTTTTTTAAAATTAAACCTATAAATACTATATTTACCTATGAGTTTCCATGTTTTCTTATCTACTTTTTACCTATATTTACAAAAACCAAGCTAAGTTTTGAAAACTAAAAAAATAGTTTTCAAAAGCTTATTTTTGTTTTTGTTTTTGAAATTTAGCTAGAAACTCAAATGGTTCATGAAGAATGATGGAAAAGCAAGCATAATTTTCAAAAACAAAAAACTAAATGGTTATCAAACGGGCCTTAGTTTTCAAAAACTAAAATTTTAGAAAATGCCAATACCTCTAGGGGGACAAATCGCAAGGCTAAGAACTGTGCAGAAACATCCTCATCATCGTCTCCATCACCATACCTCTCTTTCCACTCTTCACATAAATAACTGTCACCATATGCCAAATAAATGATTGTCGGTAACTCTTCACATTAGAATCCAAAAGTACAAAAATCACAAAATATAGGCTTTTAAACTAACATCACAAGAGATCCGTAATAATTAGCTAAATTAAGAAATAAAATTCAGGAAGGAAACAGGAACAAAGGAGAGCAAAAGGCAGAAAAAAAAATCATGAGGAAAAACTCAAATACCAAAAAAGAGTTATTCCTGCTGAAACAGTTGGTGACAAGAAACAAAACAACATCGATTCAGCAACGCAAAACCAAAGTCCCAAAACTAATTCCATTGAGTTCTAAAGACCTGAAACATATTTTTTGTAAATTGTATGAATCTTGTCCATTTAGGAAGTGGTAACATCGTTCAAGAAAAAGGTTA
Organism: Trichosanthes cucumerina; assembly: GCA_036507285.1. NCBI lineage: Eukaryota > Viridiplantae > Streptophyta > Magnoliopsida > Cucurbitales > Cucurbitaceae > Trichosanthes > Trichosanthes cucumerina. Next base: position 24,979,685 of record CM071836.1, on the reverse strand, counting down.
ACTGTTTTTAGTTACCCTTTATCCCAGTTAACTTTATTTAGAGCCACCAACTGAAGTTCAATTAGGAGTCCTTTTAATTCCAAAAGAGGTCTTTAAACCTCCCGCTTTTATTGAATTTTAAGTGATATTTAGGTTCTAGTCACTTGAAATTCTTTTAAATATAAAATGAGAAGGAATGGTTGTTTATGTAGCATTAGTTTGGAAAATTATTGGGAATTCCATTTTAAATAACCTTTCATATCAGGGGCATAGAAAGATTGAAAACAATTATTGAATAAAGAATTCAAAATTCATAAAGATCAAATATCAATGCATTTTTCAAAAACAAAAAAAAAAACTGCAATTTAATGGACTAAAAGTTAAAATTGCTATTACGAGACTTTTATTTTCCAGAAATGAACAAATAATAATTTGATTACCAATATAATCCAACAAGTCCTTCGCAACATATATACAAATGTTTTATCTACATATGATAGATCTAACTCTATTGTTGAACCAGTATTGTTGAGGTGACCCCGGGCAGGCGCCTCAGGCGAGGGGCGACGCGATTCGGGGTTTGCGCTTCAAGCTTCGTCCAGACGAGTGAGTTCAAATAGGCGCTCGCCCTGGTACGCCAACAAGCGCTCGGCGGCGCCTTTGCCATTTGCTCAGGTGAGCGCCTGTTTGAAGATGCATGCTTTTCTTTTCTTTCTTTTTTTTTAACATAACTTACTTCCCACAATAACCTAAAGGTTAGCCCACGAAACGGACAACCATGCATGCAAGTTTGACATTTGATTGATGTTTTAGTACTTTAGACTAGTTTTACCTTTAATATTTGGTTCATTGATTCATTCTTAATAACTTGATTATGTATTATGAAACTACTAGAAGTAGAAGTTGAACTTGATTATTATTGGATGTTTTCAACATTTTGCTATTTTTACCAATTAGTATTAAGCTTTTAAGGCTTTGACATTTTATGCGACTATATTTACTATAAAATTTATGTTCTATATATTATTTATTTATATATTTATTTATTGTGCCTCGTTTCACTTGAGTGACGCCTTTTTATCGCCTTTCGCCTCCGAGCGATCAAAGGGCTTGTCGCCGTGAGGTGCATTTTGCGCTTTGAAAACAATGTGTTGAACTGGGAAAAAAAAAAGAAAAGAAAAGAAGAAAAAACAACTTTTGTTTTACTTCTCATGCCTTTCATATGTGCTATGCTTCAAACAATTGTTTTTTTCACTAAAACTTTTCATTGATATAACAAAAAGAGACTAATGCTCAAGTCAAACTAAGGAGTGAAAAGAAACGATAAAAGAAAACAAACAAATAACTAGAGAAGATACAATGGAAAAATAAAAGCACTCCAGAAACAAATAAATCCAAAAATAAAAGCACTCCAGAAACAAATAAATCCTGTAAAGAGAAAATTTGGAGAAAGAGCACCAGGATGAAGTCTTAAAGACAAGCTGAATCTCATTACGGACAAACCAAGGAAGAAGTTTGTTGTGGAGGATTCTCTGAAATCTTTCAAACCATAAATCAGAAAGGGGAGCAAGATACATCAAAGCCAATAAAAAATCCTCCGGAAGCTTTTGACATAAACCTTCTGATATAATATACAAAATTAATATAACCGTGATTTCCTTCATAGGCTAGTTTTTTGGTGATAGTTTCTAATTATTTTCAAGTTCGAATTCATCTACTAGAAACCTCCTGGACATATTGATTCAGATACAAAAGAATAAATAGATCTTTTTCATTCCTTCATAATCACGAACTTCATACTTATGTCCTCCAAAACGGTGCCATGCTCTCTCCTGTTCTCTCTCAACCCCTTTCCCCCACCATCGCATTCATCTATCCTTCCTCACAGCTCAGCTCAGTTAACGTTATTTTGGTCTCCAGTTTCTAGTACAACTTCTTTCTTCTTCAATCTGCTTTAGTTGGGTTGAATTCATTGTGGACCAAAACTAGGAAGCATGGACAAATGTAAAACACAAGTTCATCCAATCATGCTCTAAACACGTTTCCACCACGCAAAGATTCATGTTCAGATTTTTATTTTAAACAAGAAACGAAATTTTTCATAGATATAATGAAAAGAGTCTATTGCTCAAAAGATACAAACTCCAAAAAGGAGTGAAATAAAACTGACGCACAAAAAAAATAAAAGTACTCAAAAATAATTACAAGACATAAAAGCATACCAATTAAAACAAAGATCTTGCAAAGAACAACCAACAAAAGATTTAGAAAGAATGCACTAGGGGGAAGCCTTCAACAAAACAACTAAGTCAAAACAATAAAACCAACATAAAAGCATACCAATTAATTGGAAGAAACGACTTCACCAGGGTTCAAAACAGGACCTCCTGCTCTTATACCATGTAAATCACCAATTAACCCAAAAGTTTAAGCTGATAGTTTGAGGTAAATTTAATTATATCAACATAGTCTGACCCTAATTTTTTTCTAACCCTGATCCTAGCCACCGCCGCCGCCATTAGATGTCACCTCAGCCTGAGCCGTTGCGGACGGAGTTGTCGCTTCTCCCGCGACTTCCGTACCGCGAGTGTGACGAGTTGCAACCAACGAACAAAAAAATTTCGAAGTAATCAGCGACCACGAGCCACTGTGTCCGACATCCCAGGCAGTTTCCAACATCTCTGGCGCTCTCCACCTTCGCCAGTCACCATCTCCGATCGCCGACAGATTCTAGCAGATCTGCTCTGTTTTTTCGTGGCTTCTTCCCTTTCTTTCCGTATGTTATTTGGTTTTTGAGGCCCGGTTTGCTCTTTATATTGGCTTTTATTGGGTATTGTTTGATAGGGTTTATCTCCCTTTTATTGGGTATTGTCGATTTTCATCTCTACTAGTCATTTTCTACAACCAATTCAGCTTCATCGGGATGCATCTACTAGAACCCTAGCAGTCGTATTAAACGGCGCACACTACTTCCAGCAAGTTTGTCCAGGTGTGGTTCGGTGGTTGTGAACTTCTTGGTTGAACTTTAACAAAGTGGGCTTTAACAAGCTCCCAAGTGTTTTAGTGCTGACCAATATCCACAACCGTGAATAGTAGGTAAAAGTTGGTTTATCCACATTTTCTTAAATTTGTGAGTTATTGGAATGGCTAGAAATTTGCAAGTACGAGCAATCTCAATGACAAATTTGAAGGGAAGTCGTCGAGGAGAAAGAAATGATATCGAGAGCCGAAGGTAGCGAGAGGTTGCGAAGGGAGACTGTGGCGGAGACAGACGGCGAACGGAAGACCAAGGAGGGAAGCGTTGGCTGGAAAACCGGGTCGGAATCAGAGGAAGTCGAAGAGATCAGGAGACGGACCGAGGAGAGAGAAGAGAAAAAAAACTTAGGGTTTTCTCCTATATAAGAAACCCTTTTCCTCATAGTAAATATACAAAAATACTTTACTCATACTGTTTACCATCTTTAATCTCAATCATAGTGATAAGTTATTATATTAAAAATAAAGTTTGTCAGCAAATATGCATATATTAAAACTTGCATACGCAATAAAAGAAGAAAGGAATTCATTAAAAAAATGAAATGCCTAATTGAGGGGAACATATAACACAAGAAACTCGGATAACAACCTTTACATCATCAAAAGTAAAAATATAAGAAACTCCTTCGAACCAATCAAATTTATATGAGCACATTACTTTTGAAAAAGATTCTTCAGGCCTCTGTGGCTCCCTTTAATAGAATCCATATGCAAGATGCACGGTACCTTGGATAAGTTATCACATTTTTTATCTGCAAGGTGTTGCGAAAAAAATACATAAATAATAAATCATCTGAGTAACGATGACATTTCTATCAATTGCCTAACGTCTTGCCTTTCAAATTTCCCACTTCACCAGGATGGCAGATGACAACCAAACTCCAGTGGAGACTGTCATCAAGACTTTTAATTAGAATTAGAAGACAGTACGTAATAAAGGATAGCCTACTTAAATATGATGCTTAATATATAATTTATAACCTGTAATTAACAGGAATGAAGATATAATCCTTTTCAAAAAGATTTACTTTCTTCGTCCATTTGCGAACACGCTGAAATGCAGCCTTTCCTCCACAAGCACTTGATAAATCTTTGTCTAGGTCCACAAGCTTTCGAAAGAAAAAACTATTGAAGAAGTAAAACCTATTGTTTTTCTCCAGTAGGAATTTCTTTTTGAGATACCTACAACCAATTCAAGCCTTCATTTTCAGTTTGCTTCATAGTAGGGAAGGGGGAAAAAACAAGAAAAAAAGACCAGGCTGATGAGAGAACAATAAAGTTATAACGGACAAATGAGAGCATCCCAATTGAGATATAAATCATGCAAAGAACAATAAGTAAAAATATTAGGTAGATAACATCATGAAGAAGCCTTGATAACATCATGAAGAAGCCTTGAGATGAGCCAAATCAAAACTATCGTGCAAAAAAGTTGCTTCTCATTGAAAATCCTTTGATTTCTTTCAAATCATAACTCTGAAAGGATAACCTTAACATTGTTGATCTACAAAATCAAGATGCAAAACATTGTCCTGGAATGAATTGTTTTTTTCACAAGAAACAACTTTCATTAAGCATATTAAGCATATGAAAAGAGATTAATGCTCAAAAAGATACAAACTTCTTACGTAAAGGAAAAAAAATAAAACTATATAAAAGCATCCCAATGAAGATAGATATCATTAAGAGAGTAAGCATCAAAGGACTTGAAAATCCTAGAGTTTCTTTCCAGCCATAATTCAGATAACAAGCTTTAGCAACATTGGACCAAATGTGAGATGATTTTGCTAAGAGGAAAGGCCCCAACAGAAGCTGAATAACGTTCTCTTTCAAATTTGCCAAGAGAACCCACTACATTTTAAAAGAAGGGAAGAGCTTGAACCAACAATTAAGAGAATATCGACAGCCTAAGAAAATATGATTTTGAGATTCCCCTTCCTCAAAACACAAGCAACACACCGATGGCATAAGAGAGAACTTAGGTAATTTCCTTTGGAAAACCTAGTAGTATTTAGATTTCTATTGAGAATATCATAGGAGAATGTTGTTTTTCTTTGGACTCTTTGTTTTCCACAGAACCCGAAACATCTCCTTTGACAAAGGAGAAGGAGAAGCAGCCAATTTCTTGTCAAAGAACTGATCGAAAACTTCCCCAAAGCATCCAAAGTCCACAATCAAGCATCATTAGAGAAAACCCACTTTATAATAAAAGGGTTGGCTTCAATTAATCTTTGTGAATTTTCAACAGAATAATAGGCACCTTAGAGGGTTGAGGGATATGAAGAGGTACATTAATAATACCAGATGAACCTTGAAGGTCCAAAGGAGGAATAAATTTCTGTACTTCTAATGCATGAACCAATGAAACATCATTTAATGGTTGCTCATCAGTACTAGAGAAAGAAATATTCTTGCTAAAAAATGACTTGGAACCAGGGGGAATACTATAATTAGTTCCAATGAAAATAACTGATGTATCAACTCTCCAAGAAACCTTAAATGATTTTATTAATGATCAAATGAAAGAATGAGCCAAGCCTATTTATACCAGCTAACCCTCAACTAACTCAAAACCAACTAATCAGGTAGGGTAAAAAGACTAACGAATAAAAGTTACAGTAAACAGCCAAAATAACAAATGTGACCTAAACAGCCATAAGAAATTAAAGAACTGGGCAGTAAACTAAAACAAAGTGTTGGTTATTTTAGGGATGTTTTCCTTATTTACCTCAATAGAATCTTCGTTCTTAATGTAATATATTGTTGTAAATTTATTTCCTTATATACATGGGTATTTCTTCTATTTAAGAAACCCTAATCCCACTAAATGAATATAGAGAAAATATTATCTCTTCATATTTTGCACATGGTATCAGAGCAAAACCCTAACCCTAATTGTTTAGACTAAAAAACCCTAACCCTATCAGTCAACAAGCAAGCAGCCGTCGCCAGCCTCTATCGCTGCTGCCGCCACCGCGGGCTGTACAAGTTCCTTCTTTTCTTCATCTACCTTTTTTTGGTCGTTTTCGGGGAATAGACTGCTGGTTTATTTTTTCTGTGTTAAACTACTGTGTTTGGTAGTTGGATTTTGTCTCTTTGGTCACTGTTTTTGCAGCAAGGATGACAGAAAATAAATCTTCAATTGTTAAAGTATTGGATCATCGTATTCATTCCAATTCTGTTCAAATCACCACCATTAGGCTCAATGGTGAAAATTTCCTTCGTTGGTCCCAAAGTGTGCGTATGTATATTCGGGGACAAGGAAAGATTGGCTACCTCACTAGAGATAAAGTGTCACCCGCCCAAGACGACCCTTCATTTGCCGGATGGGATGCTGAAAATTCCATGGTAATGACTTGGCTCGTTAATTCTATGGAAGAAGACATAAGTTGTAACTATATGTGTTACACTACCGCAAAAGAACTTTGAGAGAGCGTGACTGAAATGTATTCAGATTTGGACAACAAGTCACAAGTGTTTGAACTAAATCTGAGATTAAGCGACATACGACAAGGAGGTAACTCAGTTACTCAATACTTTCACTCTCTAAAAAGGATTTGGCAAGACTTGGACCTATTTGACACGTATGAATGGAAGTCTACCGAGGATCAGAAGTGTAAAATACAAAATTGAGAAAGAATAATATTCGTTCTATTCACGTTTGAGCTCTATGACAAATATATATAGGTGTACAAAAAAACCCTAATACTAAAGGATATACAATTACGATAAAGGACAACAATATATATATTATAACACTCCCCCTCAAGCTGGAGCAAATATGTCAAATATGCCCAGTGTCACGGGCATGCTTGTCCAAGGCGTGTTGCCCATGGCCGCATGCCCATTCCAACCTCTTTTAGCTTGCTTTCATGTAGTTACTTTCCTTTTAGCTTGTTGTTTACTTTCCATGTAATTTTGTTGGCGTATGACTCCTCGCCATTTTCATGTTCAAGCATGTAATACCTAAAATTTCATATAATATACTATAGGGGGATGCGACTAGTCGTCAATTCTTCCTACCCGGGTTATATGCTTCCAAGCTGTGGTTGTCCCTTATAATTGCTTGTTGGTGTATAACATTCATGCTTTCAAACGTTTTCCAAAATGCTTTTCAAAACTTTCTCTAACCCCGTTTTCTAAAACCCTTTTCCAAGAACGGGGGTGGAGGTTGCGAATTAGGCCCGTTGTGCCATCGGCGATCCATTTTCGAGTTGGCTGACTTACTTGAGGGCGAGAGTAAGTGCCGCACAATCGCTTCGTGAAGTCCGAAAGAAGTGCGATTGTGTCAGTTGGTATCAGAGCTTTGTTAGCTCCTTACCGAGATCAGTCTGTGACAATGTCAGCGAATAGGCAAGTGGGCAAGGCCCATAGTGACCGGATGGTTGAGATCGAAGAACAACTGTTGTTCTTGAGAGAAGTCCCTGATACGGTTCGACATATTGAGCGTCGGATCGACGAGATGACAGAGAAACTCACTGAGATCGACGTGGTTAATGGCCGGCTAGATGCATTACCCGTTAAAGAGTTGTCCCTGAGGGTAGAGACCCTAGAAGACAGAGCTACGAGAACTAGTAGCTTCGAGCGTGGTGGTAGCTCGACGGGCTCAACAACCCAGTTAGAGGAGCGCGTTGATGAGTTAGATAACTCCCACAAAGACATAGTTCAGGTGGTGACAAGCCTTTCTGAAGACTTTAGAGCTGCCCTCGAGATAATGAGAGCAGAATTTGCTGAGATGAAGACAGAAGTAACGAACATAAACGCCCGAGTGGACCTCACCATTCGAGCAGTGGGAAATCAAGCCCCAACTGGGGGCGCGTTACCGTTTAACCGGGCGCAGATGCCGGACCCTAAGCCCTTCTGTGGGGCTCGTGATGCCAAAGCTCTAGAGAACTTTCTCTTCGATATGGAACAATACTTTAGGGCTGCAAACACGACGGATGAAGAAGCAAAGGTTGCCTTAGCAACGATGCACTTGGCAGATGATGCCAAACTATGGTGGAGATCTCGATATGTTGATATACAAGAGGGTCGATGTACCATCAATACTTGGGATAGACTGAAACAAGAACTGCGATCACAGTTCTTCCCAGAGAATGTTGAAATTTTAGCAAGACGCAAACTCCGAGACCTAAGCCAAACGGGAACAATCCGAGACTATGTAAAACAGTTTGCTGGGTTAATGTTAGACATCAGAGACATGTCGGAGAAAGATAAAGTCTTCTGTTTTATAGAAGGCTTGAAGCATTGGGCCAAAGTTAAACTTTACGAACAGAGGGTCCAGAACTTATCAGAAGCCTATGCAGCCGCAGAACGATTATACGATTTGAGCGGTGATAAGAATCAAGAGCAGAAGAGAAACCAACCCACTTTTAGTGGGACAAATCGACCTGTAAGATCAACCTCTCCCAAGAATGGAGGGGGAGATAGAACGGTGGGAGGAGATCGCAAGCCTCCTATTCAGAAGAGCGGGAACAACTGGCGTGGCCCGGGCCAAAACAATGCGAATCGGTGGGGGCCTGTCTCGTGTTTCATGTGCAAAGGGCCCCATCGAGTCTACGAGTGCCCGAACCGAGCCGCCCTGAAGGCCTTCCAAGCTTCTTTGGCGGCCAATCAAGAAAACGAAGGCGAAGGGGGCGAGATAGAAGCACAAACAGAAACGACAGAGGAGAATCCCCGTATGGGGGCCTTAAAGTTTTTGTCTGCGCTCCAAAAGAACGCCACGAATGCCAAAGAGACAGTAGAGCGGGGACTAATGTACGTGGAGGCGTGGGTTAATCAGAAAACGGCGAAAAGCACTATGGTCGACTCTGGTGCAACCCACAACTTCATAACCAAATCTGAGGCACGCCGTTTAAACCTACGATGGGAAAGAGACGCAGGGAAGATGAAGGCGGTCAATTCCGCCGCACTATCCATCATGGGGATTGCAAAAAGAACCCCCATCAGGTTGGGGACTTGGAGTGGACAAGTCGATTTTGTGGTGGTAAAAATGGATGACTTCGATGTAGTATTGGGAATGGAATTTCTGCTGGAGCATAAAGTCATTCCGATGCCTCTGGCCAAATGCTTAGCAATTACGGGGTCAAACCCATGTATCAAACAACCAGAGGGAGTGAAAATGATATCGGCCCTTCAATTAAAAAGAGGGCTCGCCCACGATGAACCCACCTTCATGGCCATTCCAATGATTGATGTCGAAAATCCAGAAGAGCCTGTCCCTCGAGAGATTCAGGCTGTTTTGAAAAAGTACCAAGACGTAATGCCAGACAGCCTGCCGAAAGCCTTGCCCCCACATCGGGGCATAGACCACGAGATAGAGTTGCTACCTGGAGCAAAGCCACCTGCTAAAAATGCATATCGTATGGCACCACCAGAATTGGCTGAGCTCAGGAAACAACTAGATGAATTGCTGAGTGCAGGGTTCATTAGACCTGCCAAGGCTCCTTATGGGGCCCCCGTGTTGTTTCAAAAGAAGATGGATGGAAGCCTCCGATTGTGCATTGACTACCGTGCACTAAACAAACTCACTGTTCGCAACAAATATCCTTTGCCCATCATCACCGATTTATTTGATAGACTCCACGGGGCAAAATACTTCTCGAAACTTGACTTGAGATCCGGGTATTATCAAGTGCGGATTGCGACAGGGGATGAACCAAAAACGACTTGCGTGATGAGGTACGGGGCCTTTGAATTTTTAGTCATGCCTTTTGGCCTCACAAACGCCCCTGCCACCTTTTGTACTCTGATGAACCAGGTATTCCACAAATATCTGGATAAGTTTGTGGTCGTATATCTTGATGATATCGTAGTCTACAGTCCAACGATGGAAGAACACAAGATTCACTTGCAGCTAGTGTTTGAGAAGTTAAGGAAGAACCAACTCTATGTCAACAGAGAAAAATGCTCTTTTGCACAAGAACGCATTAACTTCCTCGGACACGTGATCGAACGGGGGCGGATTGGTATGGAAGACGGGAAGGTCAATGCCATCCGAGATTGGAAGACTCCATCCTCAGTAACAGAAGTGCGCTCCTTCCTCGGGCTAGCCAATTACTATCGGCGGTTCGTCGAAGGATTCTCGAAACGCGCAGGACCCTTGACCGAATTATTGAAGAAAGAAAGACACGGTGGGAACTGGAATAAAGAATGTCAAGCCTCCTTTGAAGACTTGAAGAAAGCCATGATGGAAGGTCCAATACTCGGAATTGCCGACGTGACTAAGCCCTTTGAAGTCGAGACTGATGCGTCTGACTATGCCTTGGGTGGTGTTCTTCTCCAAGATGGGCACCCCATCGCATACGAAAGTCGCAAACTTAATGATGCCGAAAAGAGATATGCTGCCTCAGAGAAAGAAATGCTAGCAGTGGTCCACTGCCTGAGGGCCTGGAGACAATATCTCCTTGGCTCTAAGTTCGAAGTCAAAACTGACAATAGTTCGATATGCCACTTCTTCAATCAACCGAAGTTGTCTTCTAAGCAGGCTCGTTGGCAGGAATGCCTCGCAGAATTTGACTTTCAGTTTGAACACAAACCAGGTCGAGCCAATCAAGCAGCGGATGCCCTTAGTCGGAAAAGCGAACATGCGGCCCTGTGCATGTTAGCCCATTTGCAAGCGAGCCGGTTGAACGGAACAATTCGAGATGAGATTAAAGCACATTTACTGGGACTCAAAGGCCCGGGCTATCATTGACTAGCAAGAGAGGAAAGACCCGTCGATTTTGGGTGGAAGGAGACTTACTCTCACCAAGGGCAATCGCTATATCGTTCCTCGTTCGGGAACTTAAGGAGGACATTGATGAAAGAGTACCACGACACATTATGGGCAGGCCACACTGGGTGGCAGCGAACGTACGCCCTCCTTAAGAAAGGCTACTATTGGCCAAACCTCAGAGACGATGTCATGCAATTCACAAAGACATGCCTGGTTTGCCAGCAAGACAAAGTTGAGAGAGCAAAGATCGCAGGGTTGTTGGAGCCCCTTCCAGTTCCGTCGAGGCCTTGGGAAAGCGTTTCTCTGGACTTCATTGCCCACCTTCCAAAAGTCGGAGAGTATGAGGCAATTTTGGTGATCATTGACAGATTCTCCAAGTATGTCACTTTCATCCCGACCCCAAGGTCTTGCAGCAAGAGAGATGATGACCCACCTATTCTTCAAGAATGTGGTCAAGTTGTGGGGTGTTCCCACAAGTATCATTAGCGACCGGGACCCAAGATTCACGGGGACGTTCTGGATGGAGTTGTTCCGGCTATTGGGTTCAAATCTTAACATCTCGTCCAGTTACCACCCTCAGACGGACGGTCAAACTGAGCGATTCAACAGCATGCTTGAGGAATATTTGCGACATTTTATCGACGCCCGACAAAAGAACTGGGTCCAGATCCTTGATATTGCTCAGTTCAGCTTTAATTGCCAACAAAGTTCTTCGACGGGGAAAACGCCTTTTGAAATCGTATGTGGGAGACAGCCGCTGATGCCACATATAGTGGACCACCCTTACACAAGAAAGAGCCCCCAGGCGTACAATTTCACCAAAGAGTGGAAACAAACCTCAGAGATAGCCCGTGCTTATTTAGAAAAAGCTTGGCGAATGAAAAGTGGGGTGACACGAAACGCGAGTAACGCTAGAGTTCCAAGCGGGCGATGTGGTACTCATCAAGTGAAAGCGAGAGCGATGTCGATTCAGAGGTAAGCGAGACCAACGCCTCGTGCGTAAATATGATGGGCCCGTAGAAGTCATCGAAAAGGTGGGGAAGACATCATATAGGGTTCAGTTGCCCCCATGGTTGAAGATTCACCCAGTCATCCATGTAAGCAACCTGAAACCTTATCACCCCAACCCAGTTGATCTAGATCGAAATGAAGCGTCGAGACCGCCAGTCACAATGAAGAATACAACAGAAAAAGAGGTCGAGGAAGTCTTGGCTGAAAGAACGCGACGTGCAGGTAAACCTCGAAGGAATGTCCAAGAATATCTGGTAAAGTGGAAGAACCTCCCAGATGCTGAGATTAGCTGGGAGCGAGTCGAAGACCTGGAAGCTGCCGCACACCAGATAGCGGAGTTCGAGCAGCGACGGTTGACGGGGTCGTCAACCATTTAAGTGGGGGAGGATGTCACAGGCATGCTTGTCCAAGGCGTGTTGCCCATGGCCGCATGCCCATTCCAACCTCTTTTAGCTTGCTTTCATGTAGTTACTTTCCTTTTAGCTTGTTGTTTACTTTCCATGTAATTTTGTTGGCGTATGACTCCTCGCCATTTTCATGTTCAAGCATGTAATACCTAAAATTTCATATAATATACTATAGGGGGATGCGACTAGTCGTCAATTCTTCCTACCCGGGTTATATGCTTACAAGCTGTGGTTGTCCCTTATAATTGCTTGTTGGTGTATAACATTCATGCTTTCAAACGTTTTCCAAAATGCTTTCCACAACTTTCTCTAACCCCGTTTTCTAAAACCGTTTTCCAAGAACGGGGGTGGAGGTTGCGAATTAGGCCCGTTGTGCCATCGGCGATCCGTTTTCGAGTTGGCTGACTTACTTGAGGGCGAGAGTAAGTGCCGCACAATCGCTTCGTGAAGTCCGAAAGAAGTGCGATTGTGTCACCCAGTGTCACGGGCATGCTTGTCCAAGGCGTGTTGCCCATGGCCGCATGCCCATTCCAACCTCTTTTAGCTTGCTTACATGTTGTTACTTTCCTTTTAGCTGCTTGTTTACTTTCCTTGTATTTTTGTTGGCGTATGACTCCTCGCCATTTTCATGTTCAAGCATGTAATACCTAAAATTTCTTATAATATACTATAGGGGGATGCGACTAGTCGTCAATTCTTTCTACCCGGGTTATATGCTTCCAAGCTGTGGTTGTCCCTTATAATTGCTTGTTGGTGTATAACATTCATGCTTTCAAACGTTTTCCAAAATGCTTTCTAAATCTTTCTCTAACCTCATTTTCTAAAACCTTTTTCCAAGAACGGGGGTGGAGGTTGCGAATAGGCCCGTTGTGCCATCGGCGATCCGTTTTCGAATTGGCTGACTTACTCGAGGGCGAGAGTAAGTGCCGCACAATCGCTTTGCTAAGTCCGAAAGAAGTGCGATTGTGTCAGTTGGTATCAGAGCTTTGTTAGCTCCTCACCGAGATCAGTCTACGACAATGTCAGCGAATAAGCAAGGGGGCAAAGCCCATAGTGACCGAATAGTTGAGATTGAAGAACAACTGTTGTTCTTGAGGGAAGTCCCTGATACGGTTCGACATATTGAGCATCGGATCGATGAGATGACATAGAAACTCACTGAAATCGACGTGGTTAATGGCCGGCTAGATGCATTACCCGTCAAAGAGTTGTCGCTGAGGGTAGAGACCCTAGAAGACAGAGCTACAAGAACTAGTAGCTTCGAGCGTGGTGGTAGCTCGACGGGCTCAACAACCCAGTTGGAGGAGCACGTCGATGAGTTAGACAGCTCCCAAAAAGACATAGTTCAGATGGTGACAAGTCTTTCTGAAGACTTCAGAGCTACCCTCGAGAAAATGAGGGCAGAATTTGCTGGGATGAAGACAGAAGTAACGAACATCAATGCCCGAGTGGACCTCACCATTCGAGAAATTGGAAATCAAGCCCCAACTGGGGCCGTGTTACCATTCAAAAGGGCCCAAATGTCGGACCCCAAGCCCTTCTGTGGGGTTCGCGATGCCAAAGCCCTAGAGAATTTTCTCTTCGACATGGAACAATACTTTAGGGTTGCGAACACGACAGATGAAGAAGCAAAGGTTGCTTTAGCAACGATGCATTTGGCAGACGACGCAAAATTGTGGTGGAGATCCCGATATGTTGATATACAAGAAGGTCGATGTACCATCAATACCTGGGACAGGCTGAAACAAGAACTGAGATCACAGTTCTTCCCAGAAAATGTTGAAATTTTGGCAAGGCGTAAACTCCGAGACCTAAGCCAAACTGGAACAATCCGAGACTATGTAAAACAGTTTGCTGTGGATATCAGAGACATGTCAGAGAAAGATAAAGTCTTTTGTTTTATAGAAGGCTTGAAGAACTGGGCCAAAGTTAAACTTTACGAACAGAGAGTACAGAGCTTATCAGAGGCCTATGCAGCCGCAGAACGACTATATGATTTGAGCGGTGACAAGACTCAAGAACAGAATTGGCTGAACTCAGAAACAACTGGACGAACTGTTGAATGCAGGGTTCATTAGCCCTGCCAAGGCTCCTTACGGGGCCCCCGTGTTGTTTCAAAAGAAGAAGGATGGAAGCCCACGATTGTGCATTGACTATCGCGCACTAAACAAACTCACTGTTCGCAACAAATATCCTTTGCCCATCATCACCGATTTATTTGATAGACTCCACGGGGCAAAGTACTTCTCGAAACTTGATTTGAGATCCGGGTATTATCAAGTGCGGATTGCAACAGGGGACGAACCAAAAACGACCTGTGTGACGAGGTATGGGGCCTTTGAGTTCTTAGTCATGCCCTTTGCCTCACAAACGCCCCTGCCACCTTTTGTACTCTGATGAATCAGGTATTCCACGAATATCTGGATAAGTTTGTGGTGGTATATCTTGATGATATCGTGGTCTACAATCCAACAATGGAAGAACACAAGATACACTTACAGCTGGTGTTCGAGAAGTTAAGGAAGAACCAACTCTATGTTAAGAGAGAAAAATGCTTATTTGCACAAAACCACATTAACTTCCTCGAACATGTGATCGAGCGTGGGCGGTTTGGTATGGAAGACGGAAAGGTCAATGCCATTCGAGATTGGAAGACTCCATCCTTAGTGACAGAAGTGCGCTCCTTCCTCGGGCTAGCCAATTACTATCGGCGGTTCGTCGAAGGATTCTCTAAACGTGCAGGACCCTTGACCGAATTATTGAAGAAAGACAACAACTGGAACTGGAGCCAAGAATGTCAAGCCTCCTTCGAAGACTTGAAGAAAGCCATGATGGAGGGTCCAGTACTCGGAATTGCCGACGTGACTAAACCCTTCGAAGTCGAGACCGATGCGTCTGATTATGCTTTGGGTGGTGTCCTCCTCCAAGATGGACACCCCATCGCATACGAGAGCCGAAAACTGAATGATGCGGAAAGGAGGTATGATGCCTCTTCCTTATTTGTTGGTTAGAATATTTGATATTATCTAGTATCTTTTATATTATTTGAATTAGATATTATCTAGTATTATTTGAATTAGATATTATCTAGTATCTTTTATATTATTTGAATTAGATATACGGGAAGATTATTTCCTTTTCTGTAAATAAGGGTTCTCTCCTATATAAGAAACCCATCCTTCTCATAGTAAATATACAGAAATAATACATTCTACTCTTGGTAATCTACATGGTATCAGAGCAGAAACCCTAAATCCTGTCAAAACCCTAATTTCTTTTCTTTCTAAACACCAAAAGAAAAATCCTAGCCGCCACAAAGAAAAACCCTAGCAGCCTGTCGATTCCTTTTCGCCGCCGTCGCCCTTACTGGTTGCCTCCTTGCCGTCGCTGCCAACTTCACCTCTGCCGGCCGATTTCCTCTGTTTTTTCTAAAAAACAGTGCACTGTATCGAGATTACTGGATCTCCTTTTGTTGACTGCACTCTTTGTTTTCTTTTGGTGATTTTTATCTCTACTTCTCTGTCCTTGATTGATCTTGAGGAAAGATGTCAGAAAATAAATCTTTGTCCGTTATTAAAGACTCGGATGGTCGGATCCATTCCATCAACCCTACTGTCCAAATTACTACAATTCGACTCAATGGCGATAATTTCCTTCGTTGGTCGCAGAGCGTTCGAATGTATATCCGAGGACAAGGGAAGATCGGCTACCTTCATCGGGATAAGCTCATGCCCGCCAAAGATGATCCTTCATTTCTTTGGGTGGGATCTTTGAGAACTCAATGGTGATGACCTGGTTAGTAAATTCCATGGTAGAAGAGATTAGTTGCAATTATATGTGTTATTCTACTGCTAAGGAATTATGGGATAACGTGGCTCAGATGTATTCCGACTTAGGGAATCAGTCACAGGTATTTGAGCTCAATCTCAAACTGAGTGACATTAGACAGGGAAATATTTCGGTTACACAATATTTTCATTTGTTGAAGCCAATTTGGCAAGATCTTGATCTATTCGATTCTTATGAATGGAAGTCAAGCGATGACCAAAACACTCTGAAAAGTTGTTGAAGACAGTCGAATTTATAAATTTCTCGCTGGCCTCAATGTGGAATTTGATGAGGTTAGAGGGAGAATACTTGGTAAGACTACTCTTCCTACTATTAATGATGTGTTTTCTAAAGTTCGCAGGAAAGAGAGTCGTCGAAATGTTATGATAGGTAAGAAAGTGTCTGATTCTGTTGAAAGTTCTGCGTTAATAGTTGAAGCTTCAGCTCTCAAGGCATCAGACCACACACCCAAGACAAATGATAAACCTAGAGTCTGGTGTGACTACTGCAACAAACCTCGACATACTCGTGAAACTTGTTGGAAAATTCATGGAAAGCCTGCTAATTGGAAGAGTGGTAAGCAAGGTGAAAAGGGTATGAATCAACACAAATCTTCTGCTAATATTGTTGACTCTAATCCATTTAGCAAAGAGCAAGTTGATCAAATCTAGAAACTGTTGAAGACCACTTCATCACCTGGTAATCTTAGTGTTTCCTTGGCACAAACAGGTAATTACCCTCGAGCCCTCTCTTGCCTTAACTCACCCCCATGGATCATAGATTCTTGGGCCTCTGATCATATGACCAGTTCCTCCAAAATATTTGAATCATACTCCCCAATGTACTGTAATGAGAAAATTCGAATTGCAGACGATAGTTTTAACTCAATTGCAGGAAAAGGAACTATTAAATTGTCCTAAAAAATTGCTCTACACTCTGTTCTGCATGTTCCTAAACTAGCCTGTAATTTGTTATCTGTTAGTAAAATCTCCAAAGATGCTAATTGTCGTGTTATCTTTTCTTACTCCCATTGTATTTTTCAGGATCAGGAATCAGGGGAGATGATTGGGCGTGCTAAGATGCTTGAAGGTGTGTACTATTTTGAGGAATCTCCAACTAGTCATAAAAAAGCTCCGGGCTTGAGTAGTGTTAGTTTTTTCTCTGTTCAAGAAACTATATTGCTCTGGCATCGTAGATCAGGACATCCTAGTTTCTTCTATTTAAAGCATTTGTTTCCAAATTTATTTAAAGGAATTGATTGTTCTGCTCTTCATTATAAAAGCTGTATTTTTGCGAAAAATCATCGATCCACTTATTTGCCCAAACCTTAACGTGCTTCCGCTCCTTTTTACTTGATTCATAATGATGTTTGGGGTCCGTCTAAAGTTTTAACTCATAGTGGAAAATGATGGTTTGTTACCTTCATTGATGACCATACCCGTTTAACTTGGATTTATTTATTAAAAAAAAAGTCGGATGTGAAGGAAATCTTCATTCAGTTTTACAACATGATTGAAAATCAATTTCAAACAAAAATTAGCATTTTGCACTCGATAATGGAATGCAGTATTTCAACGAATACTTAAATGAGTTTTTAAAGTTTAAAGGGATTTGTCATCAATCTACATGTCGGGACACTCCACAACAAAATGGCATTCTTGAAAGAAAAAGAGACACTTGCTTGATGTTGCTCGTGCCCTTATGTTTTCTATGCACGCCCGACCTATTTGTGGGGAGAGGCTATCCTTACGGCAAAGATAATATCTTATTAATCGAATGCCCACAAAAGTGTTGGATTTTAAAACGCCCTGGATTTACTTAAAACCTTTTTTTCCTCGGTCGATTGTTTTCGACTTACCACTCAAAGTGTTTGGGTGTCTCGCTTATGTTGATCTTTCGAGTCCTTCTCGGTCTAAACTTGATCCTAGAGTCATTAAGTGTGTTTTCTTAGGATATGCATCCAACAAGAAAGCCTATAAAAGTTTTGACCCAATAACCAAAAAATACTTTGAAAGCATGGACATCTCCTTTTTGGAAAATCAACCTTTTTTTTCAAATTCTCTTCAGGGGGAGATAACATCTAACTTAGAAGATAATTTCTGGGACACGTCTCCTCTTCCCACACTTATTAATCCTGAGGTTATGAGTTCTAGTTTTCCAATGCCACGTATGGAAACCTCTTCTTCAGGGGGAGAAACACTAGAAGATAAACCTGAGCTTTAGGTTTATACTAGGAGGACATTGAATCAAAAGAACCGGGACCAGATAGTAGACTTGTCACAGAATCAATCTGATACTCCGATGAATGATTCTGAAGATCCAGGTAACACATCTTCTATTCCCAATTTTTCTTCTAGAATGAATCATTTACCTGATCTTGATATTCCGATAGCTCATAGGAAAGGTACTCGTAATTGCACCAAATACCCTATTTCGAATTATCTCTCTTACCATAGACTATCTGATAACCACAAAGCTTTCACATCTAGGATAACCAATATGTTTGTCCCAAGGAATATACAGGAGGCCCTGAATGATTCGAATTGGAAATCAACAGTTATGGAGGAGATGAATGCTCTTAAACAGAATGGCACATGGAACATAGCAGGATTACCAAAAGGTAAGAAGACAGTAGGATGTAAATGGGTGTTTAACATAAAATGTAAAGCTGACAGCATTATTGAAAGATACAAGGCTAGACTTGTTGCTAAAGGCTTCACTCAGACCTATGGGATTGATTATCAGGAAACATTTGCTCCTGTTGCTAAAATTAACTCTATTAGAGTTTTGTTATCAATTGTTGTCAATGCAGATTGGCCTCTCTATCAACTTGATATCAAGAATGCATTTCTCAATGGGAAGCTTGAAGAAGAGGTATTTATGGATTTACCACCTGGATTTGAAGAAGAACTGGGACTTAACAAAGTGTGCAGGTTGAAGAAATCTCTATACGGCCTTAAACAATCCCCTAGAGCATGGTTTGAACGGTTTGGAAAAATAGTCATGAATTATGGATTTTGTCAAAGTCAAGCAGATCATACTATCTTCTATAGACATACTGAAAATAACAAAATTGTTGTGTTAATAGTATATGTCGATGACATTGTTCTTACAGGAAATGACGAGGCAGGATTGACAACTTTGGAAAAAAACCTGGCTAATGAATTTCAAATCAAAGACTTGGGTACCTTGAAGTACTTTCTAGGAATGGAATTTGCCAGGTCAAAGGAGGGCATTCTTGTAAATCAAAGGAAGTATATCACTGATTTACTTGAAAAGACAGGCCTACTTGGTTTCAGAACAACAGAAACTCCTATCGAACCAAACTTGAGATTACAAGTTTCAACGGGAAAAGAGGTTAAGGACAAAGAAAAATACCAGAGACTTGTGGGAAGACTCATTTATTTATCTCACACACGTCCTGACATTGCATTCGCAGTAAGCGTAGTAAGCCAATTCATGCATGCCCCGGGATCTTCTCATTTTGAAGTAGTCTACTGAATCCTAAGATACTTAAAAGGAACACCGGAAAATGTATCTTTATTTAAGAAGCATGATAACTTACATGTTGAAGTTTACCGATGCCGATCAGGGGAAGGAGTCGACGACAGATAGACGATCTACTTACGGATATTGCTCGTTTGTTGGAGGTAACCTAGTTACAGCGTAGCAAAAACAAAATGTGGTGGCGTAAGTAGTGTTGAAGTTGAATTCAGAGCCTTAGCTCATGGAATTTGTGAAGGTATATGGATAAAAAGATTACTAGAAGAGTTAAAGTTTCCTCAGAAACAACCAATGCATATTTATTGTGACAATAAGGCAGCAATTTCCATTGCCCACAATCCAGTCCTTCGTGATAGGACAAAACATATTGAGGTTGATAAACATTTCATAAAGGAAAAGATTGATGCAGGAGTCATATGCATTCCCTATCTCCCTACGACAGAACAAATAGCTGATGTGCTGACAAAGGAACTTCCTAAAGTACAATTTGACAAGATGATCACCAACCTGGCAATGGAAGATATCTTCAAATCAACTTGAGGGGGAGTGTTGATTATTTCCTTACTTGTTGATTAGAATATTTGATATTATCTAGTATCATTTATATTATTTGAATTAGATATTATCTAGTATTATTTGAATTAGATATACTGGAAGATTATTTCCTTTTCTGTAAATAAGGGTTCTCTCCTATATAAGAAACTCTTCCTTCTCATAGTAAATATACAAAAATAATACATTCTACTCTTGGTATTCTACAAGTAGTCCACTGCCTGAGGGCCTGGAGACAATATCTCCTTGGTTCTAGATTCGTGGTCAAAACTGACAATAGTTCGATATGCCACTTCTTCAATCAACCAAAGTTATCTTCTAAACAGGCTCGCTAGCAAGAATGTCTCGCAGAATTTGACTTTCAGTTTGAACACAAACCAGGTCGAGCTAATCAAGCAGGGGATGCCCTTAGCCGAAAGAGCGAACATGCGACCCTGTGCATGTTAGCCTACTTGCAGGCCAACCGATTGAACGGAACAATACGAGATGAGATTAGAACACACTTACCTGGGGACTCAGCAGCCTAGGCCATCATTCAGCTGGCAAGCGAAGGAAAGACCCGTCAGTTTTGGGTGGAAAGAGACTTACTCCTTACCAAAGGCAACCGCTTGTACGTCCCTCGTTCGGGGAACTTGAGGAGGACATTGATGAAAGAGTGTCATGACACATTATGGGCTGACCACACTGGGTGGCAGCGAACGTACGCCCTCCTTAAACAAGGTTTCTATTGGTCAAACCTCAGAGATGATGTCATGCAGTTCACCAAGACATGTCTGGTGTGTCAGCAAGACAAGGTTGAAAGAGCAAAGATCGCAGGGTTGTTGGAGCCCCTTCCAGTTCCGTCAAGGCCATGAGAAAGCGTTTCTCTTGATTTTATCGCCCACCTTCCAAAAGTCGGTGAGTTTGAGGCAATTTTGGTGATCATTGACAGATTCTCAAAGTATGCCACTTTCATCCCGATCCCAAGGTCTTGCACAGCAGAGATGACAACCCACCTGTTCTTCAAGAATGTAGTCAAGTTGTGGGGTCTTCCCACAAGCATCATTAGCGATCGGGACGCAAGATTCACAGGGATGTTCTGGACAGAGCTGTTTCGACTATTGGGTTCAAACCTGAACATCTCGTCCAGTTACCACCCTCAGACAGAGGACCAAACCGAGCGATTCAACAGCATGCTTGAGGAATATTTGCGACATTTTATCGATGCCCGACAAAAGAACTGGGTCCAGATGCTTGATATTGCTCAGTTAAGCTTTAACTGCCAACAAAGCTCCTCAACAGGGAAAACACCCTTCGAAATCGTATGTGGCAGACAACCGTTGATGCCTCACGTAGTGGATCACCCGTACACGGGAAAGAGCCCTCAGGCGTACAATTTCACCAAATAGTGGAAACAAACCTCCGAGATAGCCCGTGCTTACTTAGAGAAAGCATCAAAACGGATGAAAAAATGGGCTGACCTGAAGCGCAGGCCGTTAGAGTTCCAAGCGGGCGACAAAGTACTAAACAAACTCAAACCTGAACATTGTCGATTCAGAGGTAAGCGAGATCAACGCCTCGTGCGTAAATACGTTGGGCCCGTGGACGTCATTCAAAAGGTGGGGAAGACATCTTATAGGGTTCAGTTGCCTCCATGGTTGAAAATTCACCCAGTCATCCATTTAAGCAATTTGAAACCCTACTACCCCGACCCAGTTGACTCAGACCGTAACGAAGCGTCAAGACCGCCAGTCACAATGCAAGAACACAGCAAAAAAAGAAGTCGAAGAAGCGTTGGCCGAAAGAACCATACGAGAAGGTAAACCCAGACGTGATGTTCAGGAATACTTGGTGAAGTGGAAGAACCTCCCAGACGCTGAGATTAGCTGGGAGCGAGTAGAAGACCTGAAGGCTGCCGCACATCAGATAGTTGAGTTCGAGCAGCGACGGTTGACAGGGACGTCAACCATTTAAGTGGGGGAGGATGTCACGGGTATGCTTGTCCAAGGCGTGTTGCCCATGGTCGCATGCCCATTCCAACCTCTTTTAGCTTGCTTTCATGTAGTTACTTTCCTTTTAGCTTGTTGTATTTTTGTTGGCGTATGACTCCTCGCCATTTTCATGTTCAAGCATGTAATACCTAAAATTTCATATAATATACATAGGGGGATGCGACTAGTCGTCAATTCTTCCTACCCGAGTTATATGCTTCCAAGCTGTGGTTGTCCCTTATAATTGCTTGTTGGTGTATAACATTCATGCATTCAAACGTTTTCCAAAATGCTTTCTAAATCTTTCTCTAACCCCGATTTCTAAAACCTTTTTCCAAGAACGGGGGTGGAGGTTGCGAAATAGGCCCGTTGTGCCATCGGCGATCCGTTTTCGAATTGGCTGACTTACTCGAGGGCAAGAGTAAGTGCCGCACAATCGCTTTGCTAAGTCCGAAAGAAGTGCGATTGTGTCACCCAGCTTGTTACACAGATAATTTATTCTTGCTCCATTTAAAGCTTTAGAAAGAATATCTCCCAATTGATCTCCAGTCTTCATATATCCTGTGGATACCAAACCTCGTTGTATTTTCTCGCGAATAAAGTGACAATCCACTTTAATATGTTTAGTTCTCTCATGAAACACTGGGTTAGAAGCAATGTGAAGTGCGGCTTGATTTTCACACCACAATTTAATGGCATAGACATACTAAATCCAATCTCGCAGACCAGAAATTGATGTATCCATACTATTTCACACACAGACTCCGACATAGCTCTATATTCTGACTCAACACTCGAACGTGATACCACATTTTGCTTCTTACTCTTCCACGATACCAAATTTCCTCCTACAAAAACACAATATCCGGATGTTGATCTTCTATTTTCTTTAGATCCGCTTGGTCAACATCGGAAAAACATTCAATCTTTGTATGATCGTGATCTCGTATATAAAATCCACGTCCAGTGTGCAAACTTTTAAGTAGCACAAAATTTGTTCAATCGCAACCCAATGATCCACGGTAGGTGAAGACATATATTGGCTCACAACACTCTTTGAATAAGCTATGTCCGGTCGTATTCTTTATCGGATAATTCAACTTTCCAACCAATCTTCTATATCTCTCAGGATCTTTAAATGTTTCTCCTTCTTTGGTGAGTTGCAAATTTGGTATCATCGAAGTACTACATGGTTTAGCTCATAGTTTTCCTATATCAGATAGCAAATCAAGTACATATTTCCGTTTTGCTTCTCATCACTTCAATGCCCAAGAAATACTTTAATGTTCCTAGATCCTTAGTATGAAACTGACCCTGAAGGAAAGTTTTCAAAGACGATATACCTGAAGTATCATCTCCAGTGATAATGATATCATCGACATACACTACAAGCAGTGTAATACCCTTCTCAGATCGTTGATAAAAGACAGAATGATCAGATGTGCTTTTCTTCATTCCAAACTGCTCAAGTGCTTGGCTAAATTTACCAAACCATTCACGTGGGCTCTGTTTCAATCCATACAAAGATTTTCTAAGACGACAAACTTTATCACTCTCCCCCTGAGCAACAAAACCAGGTGGTTGCTCCATATATACTTCTTCTTGAAGATCACCATGGAGAAAGACATTCTTAATATCAAGTTGATGCAAGGGCCAACCGTGAGTAGCAGCCATGGAAATAAATAATCGAATAGAAGTCAATTTAGCAACTGGAGAGAATATGTCAGAATAATCTATCCCATAAGTCTGAGCATAACCTTTAGCATCTAAGCGAGCTTTCAAGCGAGCAACAGATCCGTCGGGATTAACTTTAATGGCGAAAACCCATTTACATCCAATAGCCTTCTTTCCTGCAGGACGAGATACCAAATCCCAAGTACCATTATCATCTAAAGCATGCATCTCTTCGATCATTGCATTACGCCACCAGGATGAGATAAAGCTTCATGAACGAGTTAGGAAGGCAGTAGAATCAAGAGATGTAACAAAAGAATATGTAGGTTGTGACAGTTGGTGATAAGAGACACAAGAAGCAATAGGGTAAGTGCAGGTGCTTTTACCTTTACGAAGGGCAATGGGAAGCTCATCACAAGTTCCTGGATCAGATGTCGAAAAATCTTCTGGCATAGGACATGTGTCTGAAGGTTGTTGTGGTAAACGTCTGGTGTAAACTTGGGTAATAGGCGGACGCAGTGGGATAGGTGCTGAAGGAGGCGAAGTAGAGAGAGAGATGAAGGAGAGACGATCTCATAGATAAGTGTGTCGTCCTCCCCCTGACATGAACTCGACGATGATGGGGTAAAGGGTAAATCTTCAAAAAACGTAACATCAGGAGAGACAATATACTTGTTAAGACTAGCACAATAACAACGATACCCTTTTTGAACCCGAGAATAACACAAAAATATGCATTTTAAGGACTTAGGATCTAACTTCGTACGATGAGGACTGATATCTCGAACAAAACAAGTGCAACCAAATATTTTGGGTGCAATTGGGAACAACAAAGAACACGATAAGGGATCTCACCATGAAGAACTGAAGAAGGCATTCTATTTATCAAAAAGCAAACTGTGGAAACTGCATCTGCCCAAAAATGTTTTGGTACATTCATTTGAAAGGACAAAGCTCTAGTTGTTTCAAGTAAGTGTCGATTTTTTCGTTCAGCAACCCCATTTTGGGATGGAGTATCAGCGCAACAGGATTGGTGAACAATGCCATGTGTACACAAGTAAGATCCCAACATGTTAGAAAAATATTCACCCGCATTATCGGTTCGCAAAATTTTAACAGAGGCATTAAACTGATTCTGAATCTCAGCATGGAAATTGCAAAAATTAGTAACTCAGATCGACTTTTCATTAAATATAACCAAGTCAGACGTGAAAAATCGTCGACAAAAGTAACAAAATATCGAAATCCAGTTTTGGACATTACAGGACACGGACCCCAGAAATCAGAATGGACTAATTCAAATGGAGCACTAGCTCGTTTATGGACCCTAGGACTCGAACTAAGACGATGAAATTTTGTAAACTGACACGACTCACAATCCAATGAAGA
The DNA here is from genome assembly GCA_036507285.1 of Trichosanthes cucumerina. Classification (NCBI taxonomy): domain Eukaryota; kingdom Viridiplantae; phylum Streptophyta; class Magnoliopsida; order Cucurbitales; family Cucurbitaceae; genus Trichosanthes; species Trichosanthes cucumerina. The sequence goes on along the minus strand of CM071836.1, from coordinate 24,954,618 downwards.
CAAAGAAAGAAACTCTGGATATATTTTCTTCAACACGGGTAAGGATGGATGACCTAAACGACAATGAACCTCAAATGGGGATGCAACACCAGAGCATGCCACAACTTTCGATATCTGTTGATCAAAAATGTAAAGGCCTTTAGACTCATATCCTTTACCAATAATTTTCTTCGTCATACGATCCTAAAACAAGCAATAACCAGGAAAGAATGAGATAAGGCAATTAAGGTCATGAGTGAGTTTACTAACAGAAATAAAATTAAATGAAAGTCGAGGCAAGTGTAAGACAGAAGATAAAGAGAGTGAAGGTGTGAGGTTAATGGTTCCAGATCCAAGAACAGAAGACGTCGAACCATCTACTAAAGTAACAGATGGAAAAGGTGTAGAGGACAGAGAGGTACAAAATAGGCTAGAATTACATGTCATATGAGCTGTGGCACCAGAGTCAATGACCCATTTGGTGGAAGATGTAAGGAGACAATGATTCTTACCTGAGTCAGCAATAGTTGCAATAGGATTCGATGAAGAAGATGTTTGTAGTGAGTCCTGGTACAACTGGAATCTAGAAAAGTCATCCGGAGAAATAGTTACCGTTCTCTCGGGTGTATCATTTGTAGACGCTTGTCTGAGCCACTTGTGTGTTTGCCCCTATTCCACAACTTCCATGATCCACGTTTCAAGTGACCCGACTTACGACAATAGTTACATATAATCTCTTGTGGCTCTTGTCGTCGATGATGATCAAAACCAAGTCTCTGATGGTTCCCAGCAGCGGACTCATGTCTCTGATAATCAGAACTAGGTCTTTGATGACCTGGCTTACCATTCATTCCTTTAGTGACCTTAGGATCATTGCGACTAACTAAATCCTTTGTTGGGTGAGAAGCGAGTAAGAGTCGACGAAGAATTTCTCATGACGGAGAATTCTACTAAAAACTTCATCCAAAGAGGGGATCTCGGAGCTTGAGAGAATTTGTGATTTGGCCATATCAAATTCAGAAGAAAGCCCATTAAGAAAGCTCATGACACCCATCTTTTCTCTTTGAGCTTGTTGAACCTTTATGTCTGTACTAAATGGGAGTAAAGTGTTCAATTCTGCACATGTCTTCTTCACCTGCATAAAATAATTCGTCACAGATCGGTCTCCCTGTTTCGCCTGATAAAGAGCTGTGCAGACTTCATACATTCGGTTAACTTGCTCTTTTCTTGAGTATAAGAATTCTAAAAATTTGAGCAATTCTTTTACAGAGTCACAGTGATTTACCAATCCAACTACCTCACCCTCAATTGAATTCTTGATCTGAATATACAAACGAGCGTCATCACGCAACCAAGTCCTCCTTGTATCATCCTCACGGTGGATCACGATCGATGTGATCATCCATCTCGATTAGCCGTAAATAGAGCCTAATTGTTCGACTCCAATCATAATATTTTGAACTATTCAACTTATGCTCCGTGATCTTTGACGAGAGGGAAACCAAATTGGGTACAACTATAAGCTTCATCTCAGCCATTGTTAAGACAAAACAGTAGGTTAATCTTCAAGGAAACAGAAAATCAGATCTGAACAGTACCAAAAAGTGCCCTAATCTCACCCAAATGAAGAAATCGAGACAAACCAAGGTTTGGTGTCAAATCCGAGGTGACAGGCAGGCCGAAAATCATGAACGGAGACAAACCCAGGCGGCGGCTCGCTGATCGGAGCTCCCACGCGCCGGCGCGTGGCGGCGGAGGCAGAATGCTTGGGCGGCGCGTGAGCCTCACTCGGTTGCCGTGGCGAACGGCAGCAGCAGCGGTTCTCCTTTTACAGTGGCGGCGCTCCTCCTCGAGTAGGTGGTGTCGACAAACGGCCACCCTAAGATGATGACCCAAACTTCAAACCCTAACCTTACTTGGGAGGAAGAAACCCTAATTTTCAAATGCAAACCCTAAACCCTAGGGTGCTCTGATACCATGTAAAATACAAGATTGAGAAAGAATAATATTCGTTCTATTCACATTTGAGCTCTATGACAAATATATATAGGCGTACAAAGAAACCTAATACTAAAAGATGTACAATTACGATAAAGGACAACAATATATATATTATAACAAGAAGCACTACAGGAAAATTGTTGATGTGGTCGTATTTACAAATTCTTAGCCGACCTCAATGTTGAATTTGATGAGGTTAGAGGTAGAGTACTCAGTAAAACTAACCTACCAACTATTAATGATGTATTTTCTGAAGTGCGCAGGGAGGAGAGTCGTCGGAATGTTACGATGGGAAAAAAACAGGTTGACTCAGTTGAAAATTCCACCTTAATAGTAGAAACTACTGTACAAAAGGCTTCTGTTCAATCAAACAAAATCCATGAAAAGCCGCGTGTATGGTGTGAACACTGCAACAAACCCCGACACACTCGTGAGACGTGTTGGAAGCTACATGGAAAACCTGCAAATTGGAAAAGTACTCGACAAGGTGAGAAGGCCATAAGTCAACATTACTCCATTGCTAATGTTGTTGAATCCAGTCCGTTCAGTAAGGAGCAAATCGATCAACTCCTGAAACTACTGAAGACCAATTCATCATCTGGTAATCCTAGTGTTTCCTTGGCACAAACAGGTAACTGCCCTCAAGCCCTTTGCTCTCTAAATTCATCTCCTTGGATTATAGATTCAGGAGCCTCCGATCATATGACTAGTTTCTCCAATCTTTTTGAGTCTTACTCTCCTATATATTTTAATGAAAAAATTCGAATAGCCGATGGTAGTTTCTCTTCTATTGCTGGAAAAGGAACTATCACCCTAACTTCACACATTACCTTACACTCTGTACTTCATGTTCCAAAACTTGCTTGTAACTTGTTATCTGTCAGCAAAATCTCTAACGATGCTAACTGTCGTGTTACTTTCTTTGAAACCCACTGTATCTTTCAGCATCAGGAATCGGGGGAGACGATTGGACGTACTAGGATGCTTGATGGTCTCTATTACTTTGATGAACTGTCTTCAAGTCATAAAAAAGTTCAGGGCTTAAGTAGTGTTAGTTCTTCTCCTGTTAGAGAAATTATTATGCTTTGGCATCGTAGACTAGGACATCCAAGTTTCTTTTATTTAAAATATTTGTTTCCAGACCTTTTCAAAAGCATTGATTGCACTATCTTTTATTACGAGAGTTGTATGTTTGCAAAACATCACCGTTCTACATATGTTCTCAGACCTTATAAGACTTCTAAACCTTTTTATTTAATTCACAGTGATGTTTGGGGACCCTCAAAAGTTTTGACACTTCGTGGAAAACGATGGTTTGTTACCTTTATTGATGACCATACTCGTCTAACTTGGGTGTATCTTTTAACTAAAAAGTCAGAAGTAAAAGAGGTTTTTATTCGTTTTTACAATATGATTGAAAACCAATTTCAGACCAAAATTAGCATTTTGCACTCTGATAATGGTACTGAGTACTTCAATACTTGTTTAACTAACTTTTTCCAAGATAAAGGTATAGCACATCAATCTACATGTATCGATACTCCCCAACAAAATGGTATTGCGGAAAGGAAAAATAGACATTTGTTGGATGTTGTTCGTGCTCTTATGCTTTCCATGCACGTGCCTTCTTATTTATGGGGTGATGTTGTTCTTACTGCTACTTATCTAATTAATAGGATGCCCATGAAAATACTAGATTTTAAAACCCCCCTTGATCATTTAAAACCTTCTTCCCCGCAGTCTGGATACTCTCTGATTTACCCATCAAAGTTTTTGGTTGCACTGTTTTTGTTAACGTCTCTTTTTCTTCTAAGTCTAAACTTGATCCTAGGGCTGTCAAATGTATCTTCCTAGGTTATGTCCCGCACAAGAAGGCCTATAAATGTTTTGATCCCTTGTCTAAGAAATACTTTGAAAGTATGGACGTGTCTTTCTTGGAAAATCAATCATTTTTCACCAAACCTTCTCTTTAGGGGGAGATCTCTAACTTAGAAGATAATTTTTGGGACACTTCTCCTCTGCCTAATATCATTTATCCTGAGGGTACTACTTCTAGTCTCGTACCAGGCAAAGAGAATACTCCTTCTGGGGAAGAAACACTACAAAGTGATCTTGAACTTCAGGTTTATACTCGAAGGGCAATACATCGAAGGAACCAAGACCAGATAGTTGACTTAGCACGAGACCAATCCAATACTCCGATGAATGATGTTGAAGATCCAGGTACCTCCATCTCTTCACCTATCCATAACGCTTTATCTGATACATTTGATCTTGACATTCCAATAGCCCATAGAAAAGGTACTCGAAACTGTATTAAATACCCTATTGCCAATTACCTATCTTATCATAGGCTTTCTGATAGTCATAGAACCTTTGTCTCTAGGATAACAAATTTGGTTGTTCCAAGGAATATACAGGAAGCACTAAATGACTTGAATTGGAAGTTAGCAGTGATGGAAGAGATGAATGCTCTTGAACAAAATCAGGCATGGGACATCGTAGAATTACCAAGAGATAAGAAAACAGTCGGATGCAAATGGATGTTCAATATAAAGTGCAAAGCTGACGGGAGCCTTGAAAGATATAAAGTCAGGCTTGTTGCTAAAGGTTTCACTCAGACTTATGGAATTGACTATCAAGAAACATTTGCCCCCGTGGCTAAAATCAACTCCATTAGAGTTTTGTTATCTGTTGCTGTTAATGCAGACTGACCTCTTTATCAGCTTGATGTCAAGAATGCGTTTCTCAATGGTGAACTTGAAGATGAGGTATTTATGAATTTGCCCCCTAGTTTTGAGAAAGCTTTAGGAAGTAACAAAGTATGAAGATTGAAGAAATCTTTATATGGTCTAAAACAATCCCCTAGAGCTTGGTTTGAAAGATTTGCCAAAGCAGTCACAAGCTATGGTTTCCTCCAAAGTCAAGCATACCATACCATCTTCTATAGACATACTGAAAATAACAAGGTTGTCATTCTAATAGTTTATGTGGATGACATTATTCTTACAGGAGATGACGAGGCAGGCCTAACTATGTTGAAAGAAAATCTTGCCAATAAATTTCAAATCAAAGATCTGGGAGTCTTGAAATATTTCCTAGGAATGGAATTTGCTAGATCGAAGGATGGTATTCTGGTCAATCAAAGGACATATATCATTGACTTACTCGAAGAGACAGGCTTACTGGGTTGTAGAACAGCAGAAACGCCAATAGAGCCAAATCTAAAATTGCAAGTTGCAATAGAAAAAGAAGTAAAAGATAAAGAAAAATATCAAAGACTTGTGGGAAGACTCATTTACTTGTCACACACTCATCCTGACATTGCATTTACAGTTAGTATGGTAAGTCAGTCCAGGACCTACTCATTTTGAAGCAGTCTATAGAATTTTGAGATACCTAAAAGGTACTCCTGGAAAGGAATATTGTTTAAGAAACATGGTCACTTGCATGTTTAAGTATATCTGAATCTTTGCTGAAGCGAGCAAGACATGAGATATAGAAGATCTACCTCAGGTTATTGTTCATTTGTAGGGGGAAATTTGGTTACTTGGCGAACCAAGAAACAGAGCATAGTAGCTAGAAGTAGTGTTGAAGCTGAATTTCGGGCCTTAGCCCACGACATTTGTGAAGGTATATGGATAAGGAGATTGTTGGAAGATTTGAAGTTTACTCAGAGTGGCCCCACACGTATCTATTGTGACAACAAGGCAGTAATTTCCATAGCTCACAATCCAGTCCTTCACGATAGGACAAAACATATTGAGGTAGATAAACATTTTATAAAAGAAAAAATCGATTCAGGAGTAATCTGCATTCCCTACCTTCCTACTACAGAGCAAATTGTTGATGTATTGACAAAAGGGCTCCTAAGTTGCAGTTTGACAAGATGATCAACAAGCTAGCCATGGAAGATATTTTCAAGCCAGCTTGAGGGGGAGTGTTGGTTATTTTAGGGATGTTTTCCTTATTTACCTCAATAGAATATTCGTTCTTAATGTAATATATTGCTGTAAATTTATTTCCTTATGTACATGGGTATTTCTTCTATTTAAGAAACCCTAATCCCACTAAATGAATATAGAGAAAATATTATCTCTTCATATTTTGCACAACATTAATAAAAGCGCTCCAGTTCAAACTGATCAGAAAGAGAAAAAAAACCCTCAAAAGATTTGCAAAGAGCGCACCAGGAAGATGTCTTAAGGTGAATGGAGGCATAACAATTCTGCCAATTATGAAATTTGTCCTCAAAAACTCATTTATTCCTTTCAAACCAAATATCTGAGAATATAGCCTCGACTGCATTGATCCACAAAAGGGAAGTTCGGGCATTCAAATGTGACCCCAAGAGAAGTTGGATGACATTTTCCTTCCAGTTTCTTGAAAAGGCCCAACTAATATTAAAGGTCCTAAACAGCTGAAACCAACATTTCAAAGCAAAATCGCAGACGAAAAAAGATGGAATGCAGATTCAGAGAACTGTGACCACAGAGCAAACATATCACAACACCCTTATTCTGAAAAATTAAGTCAAAGGCAGTAGTATAAGAATCCTCTTCCACTAACACTAACGTCTGAATCATCATCAGAGCCAATATGGGATGGGAAGGAACGAATAACCCTATTTGCTGGATTGGAGGAAGGCACAAAGACACCTTTCTACAAAGAAGGATGTGAGTGAGTGATTGAAGAATTAAAATGATGGGTAGATGATGAATTTGCAGTATCCTTGAATTCAGATCGGTGAAAATCAGATTGAGACAAGGTAGGAATTAACAAATGAGAGCAAAGAATCATATTAATATTCTCTCACTATCTAAAAAAAAATATTTATGCAACAATCATATTAATTCTTAATAAAAACTTTTTATAGGGATTAGAATGAAGAAATATACACGAGAAATATCTACGATAAAGACAAACAAGAACCTAAAAAAATTACTTCCGGTGGAGACAAGAGAAAAGCTCAAACTTACTTAATATAGAAGTCAATGATAGTATCATTAATAAACGTCCCCGGCTTCAGAAGCCCAAGGTCTCTCTTACTAATGGTGACAGCGTCAGGATCTCCCTTTGGATAGATGACCTCTTGAAAAGACTCAATAAATCTGAATAGATCAATTATATTCATAAAATATTACAATGAACACTAGAAGATATCATTCGACTAAATGAAAAGAAGAAAGAAAGAAAGAAATTGGTAAATCTTTATGCAACACATGTCAAGCTGCCGTATAGATATGTTATTCTTTCTATGTGTATCATGGTCGGACCTTCTTGTAGAAAATCAAGTTGTAATTTAGGGCTTTATATTTGGGATTGTTTCCTTGTATATAGTTGTATTTTTATTTTCCATATAGGTTTAGATTGATGGCATATTTTCAACTTATTTAGTTTAGAGTTTTATGTATAAATATAGATCTCATATACTCGATGAAATACAAAAAATATTGGTAAGTTGGCTTTCTCAAAGGCCTAGCTGCAATGGTTCGAGGAAGGGTTTGAGACTCTGCATCTTCACTCCGAATCAAGTTTTCAAAGACGAAAGTTCAGAGACGATAATGGGGTTCTTGGTTTGTTCAAAGTACGAAATGGTAGCTCGTGGTTCGCTGCTTGTGTATTTTTGCCACCATCCGATGGTCGGACTAGGCTCAAAGTGGATCTGGGAAAGCACTTGAATGGTTGGTTGGTTTTCGGGGGATATGTTGAGTGATTTCTTGCAGAGGTTAGATGCGACGATTAGGTCCCCTGGCCCAGAACTTGTGTGTACATTGGAAGGAAAGTCGGTGCGCGAAAATTATCTAGTACGCCTCTCAGTAACTCTTCGGTCTGAAGCAATGGGTTAGAAAAACTCGGAGATCTTGGATCTTGACTTCGAAGGCTTGTTGGTTATCACCCGACTATCTGCTCATATTTCTTGGGTTGACGTTAGATTGGCAATTGAAAGCTCATTCTCGGTGGATAAGTCTATCATCAAGGTGACGGCAGGACTTGAGAAGTTGATGAGGGAGAAAATTGGCCAGTGGCAAAGAGTGGGTGATTCCTTTATCAAACTAGAAAGATGGTCGAAGTTGGATCATAGTTTTTCAAATCTTATCGGGAGCTATGGAGGTTGGGTTGCAATTTCTAATCTTCCTTTAAATCTGTGGAAAAAGGTAGTCTTTGAGACCATTGGGTTGCATTGGGGGGATTGGTAGAGATTGCTTGGAAACATTGAACTTGACTGATCTTTTCGCGGCCATAATAAAGGTTAAATCTAATCTTTGTGGTTTTCTTCCGGCTCATATTGATGTTTCGGACGGTTATAATGGTAAGTTTGTAATAAAGATTGCAGATCTTGAAGATAGGGGGCCTATTATGATGGAAGTTGGCTCTTTGGTGGTAAAGGACTTCTCAAATCCTATTGATTTGGAACGAATTGAACCAGTTTTGCGAGATGTTTTTGGGGTGTCTGAAATTAGAACTCAGAGGGGTCACCCGAATAATGTTGATACTGTGATGATTGGTTCGGAGGACTCTTCCAAGTTAAATTCTCCATTGGTTTTGGAGATTCTCGGTTTGGAAGTAGGGGGAAATAGATTGTCTTAGTTTTGAGAGTATAAATCTCTATTTTCATATCAAATATGTACCACTTAGGTCCTCTTACCTATGAGAAAAACCTATTACAAATATGGAAATAAATGAATAGGAAAATAGATAAAATAAAGACAAATATTTTACAATTAATATTTATACATAAACATAGAAATTTCAACACTCTCCCTCAAGCTCGTTTAAATATATCTTCCATAGCCAGCTTGCAAATCAATTTGTCGAATTGCTTCTTTGGAAATCCTTTAGTTAGAATATCAGTAATTTGCTCTGAAGTAGGAAGATAAGGAATGCATATTGTACCTGCATCAATCTTCTCCTAAAAATAAGGCCTTATTGGCTAAGTGGGGATGGAGATTTGAGGTTGAAAAATCAGCCTTATGGAAAAAGGTGATAGCAAGCATCCATGGTGTGTCGAAGGATGGTTGGAACTCCCTTGTGGCTAGAGGTCGAAGCTTGAGAAATCCATGGCTTAATATAGCTAAACAATAGGGAGAGGTGAATGGATTGATGCGCTTGCAGCTTGGAAATGGTCTTAGAATTCGATTCTGGGATGATATATGGATAGGAGAGGTTGCATTGAAAGTCTCATATCCTTTACTCTACTTGATAGTCAATAATAAAGAAGGTGGAGTTGCTGAATGTTGGGATTCCATGGAATTTGTCCTTTCGAAGGAACTGAAGGAGGAGGAGGTGGAGGTGGAGGAATTGGTGTCTTTATTGGGGACTTTCAATGATCTGAAGCCGTCTATGAAGGAAGATTGGAGGAGATGGACCCATTGATCCTTCGGGGAAATTATCAGTTCGTTCGTTGGTTTCTTACTATGGGCTCGACTCGGCTATGGCAAAGCCATTATTTCAAGCTATTTGGTGCCCTTATTGTCCCAGAAGAGTTAATGTGTTGATATGGATTTTGATAGCTGGAAAACTAAATACCTCAGAGGGCCTGCAAAAAAAACAAGTTTCAATGGTGTTGCCAGTGTTTTTAAAGGCTCAAGGCGCACTAAGGCGCAATAGCCCTCTGGAGCCTAGGCGCAAGGCGCACCAAAAGGCACGGGCTTTTTATCTAAGGAGCACTATATATAAAAAAAATATAAAATATATATGTATACATACACAATAAGAAAAAACCCTTCATGGGATGAAATTAAGTTTTAACCAAGGAAAATAAGTAAAAGAAATAAGGTTCAACTTTCAAGTATTAATGTTTGAACATAGAGACAATAGATACTCTATTAAAAAACATGAAACAATACAACACTAATAAATTATAAACACTACAAGATCAAAAGCCTTAAATATCAATATCTTCTTCACTAAATAGATCTTCTTCTTCAACCCTATTCTCTTCATCATTGGACATATAGCTATCTATATCTTCTTCATCAGTCTCATTCTCATAGTCATCCAAGTTAACAGGTGGGGGCATGGGTTGTGGATCTCGTGGCAATGGTTGTGTGGACGTGGAGGAAGAACATGAAGCATTATTCTTGGTTCTTGATTTAGCTCTAGAATAGTAGGCAGGTTCTTTTGCTCCAGCAACTCTTGATTTGAAACATCACCCCATGTTAAAGAATCATCATCGAAGACAAGATCATTATCCTCTTCAGAATCATCATTCATTCTTCTAATCAACCACTCATTACTATCATCAATATCTTTTAAAGAAATGGAGTCAATGACATCTCGAATGCTATATCGACGTCTCAAGGCTCTATTATATTTTATGAACACTAAATCATTCAGACGACTTTGAGCAAGTCTATTCCTTTTCTTGCTATGAAGCTACAAGTATAAATAATGAAAGTTCCAAGATAATTCAAACTAAGAATTTAAAACGTAATTCTCAAGATATGATATGAAGATAACTAACATGTTCAAAAACACTCCAATTACATTCACATCCAGAGGCACTACAAGTAAGACCTAAAATTCTCACAGCAAACCTTTGCAAGTTTGGAATTGATTGTCCAAAATCATCCCACCATTCCACTATAGGTCAAAACTATGTTAATAGCTTTCAATTCAACAATAAAAGTTTTATTGAATTCTGAAATTTAAAATATACCTGGAGATCTTTTGTTTCTTTGTCTAATGGCTATGCTTTGTCCAAATAATCCTTCAGCTTTCTTGTATTTGGTCAACTCTTCAAGTATCATATCTTGTACCTCTAAAGAAGGAACCATTTTTGTTATACATGAGTATAACCCATTAACAATTTCATCATCGACTTGAATGTTAGGATTCGTGTAATAGAATTTTGGGTTTAAAAAATAACTCGCTGCATGCAAAGGTCGATGCAACTGAAGCTCCCATCTTCGATCAATGATTGTAAAAATGTCCTTGTACTTTTCTTCCTTTCCATTAAAGGATCTAGCTATGGCCTCCATAGCTCTATCCATGACCTCATAAATGTATCCCATGGGAGGCTTCTTCTCACCATCCACCAACCTAAGAACTCGCACTAGAGGACCGGAGACTTTTAGCGCAAACACAATTGTATTCCAAAAAGTAGTCAACAAAATAGTTTGAACGACTCTTTTGCCCTGTTGCTCCTTACTCCATTTGCTATTCTTCCACTCATCAGAAGTAAACATTTTCCTCAAGTTGTTCTTTTGACGATGTATACTTGACAATGTAATGCAAGCGGTAGCAAAGCGAGTCTTAGTTGGTCTAATTAACTCCTTCTGATTGGTAAACTGTCTCATCATATTTAGCAATCTAGGGCGAACATAAATGAAATTGCTAATATCCATGCCTCTTTTCAATGTTCTCCGAATATTTGGAATCTTGTAGATATCTTCCAACATCAAATTCAGGCAATGAGCAGCACATGGTGACCAAACTAGGTTGGGTCGTTTTGCTTCTAATAATCTCCCTAATAAAAGTAAAGTAATTAGGCAACTTAAAAAGGTGAAAAAGTTAAGTAAGACTAATTTAAAAAGGAGCCACTGAGATAGTATTTCTTACCTGCCATCACATTTGCCGAGGCACTATCGGTAACAACTTGTACCACATTGGCTTCTCCAATGCGCTCTACAAAATTATCTAGCAATTCAAACATTTTCTTCCCGTCCTTCACATATGATGAGGCATCAATAGACTCAATAAACATGGTGCCTTTAGGACTATTAACTAAGAAGTTAAGTAAGGTCCTATTTCTTCTATTTGTCCATCCATCGGTCATGATAGTGCATCCAACCTTGGCCCACTCTTCCTTATGATTTTTCATCAAATCATTTGTGATTGCTAGCTCTATCTTCAAGCATGGCACCCTCAATTCATGATAAGAGGGTGGTTTCAATCCAGGGCCACATTGTCCTATTGCTTCAATCATAGGTGCAAAGCTTTCATAATTGCAAGCATTTAAAGGTATCCCAGCATCATAAAACCATCAAGCAATTCTTTGAATGGTGTGCTCTCTCATCTCCTTTTTGTAAGCGGCATTCAATGTTGTTTGCTTTCCTTTATCATTCTTTCGATTTTGAACCATAGTTTCTGGATTAGGGGTAAAATATGCATCCATTGGACCCTTTTGTTTTGGTTTTTTAGAAGAAGACTTAATTGATTCTAAACTTGATGTCGATCTCTTACTCGAATTGCTTGCCATTACATCTTCATCCTCATCTTCAATACCATAATTTTCTGCATCAATGTCCAGAATCAAATTTCTTTGTTCTTTGCCCTCCTTTTTCTTGGACATATATGCTTTAAGTTCTTCTTTTACATAATCCGGACATTTTTTACATGTTGTTGCATTTCTTTAACCACCAACAAGGTGTTGCTTCATTCTATATACCCCTCCTTTCGTTATTTGGAACAAAACCCACATATTAAAGAATTAACATCTCCCTCATTTACCAAACGAGCATAGTTTCATGCTGGATCTTTTTTTTTACCGTCTTCAGCCATCTAAATTCTACCAAATTAAGAATAACGAACCTAATGGATAAAAATACATTAATGATCTCATATTAGAAATTTAAATCACCAAATCAAACGGTAACTAGCACCCGAAAATGAAAATAGTTAGAGGGGGAGAGATAGATTAATATAAAACACTATGACAGTTGACAGTGAGATGGAGAAATGGAGAAATGGAAATGGTTTGGAGGAAAGAGAGGAGAAAGAAGTCAAGAACAGAAGGAAAAAAAAAGGAACGAAAAAAAAAGGGAGGCCGAGAGTCGACATACAGTCTGAAGAAAAAGAAAAAAACAAAAGAAGAAGAAAATAAGAAGAAACAGAGAAAGAAGAAAAGGAAAACGAAAAGAAGAAGAAAAAAAGAAGAAAAAAAGAAAAGAAAAGAAAGGGAAGGACGAAAGGTATCAGAGGAAAGGGAGGGAGAAAAGAAGAAGAAAAAGGAAAAGAAAATGAGACTTACTTGGCTTGATCTTGAAGGAGAATTGGAGAAGAAGTTCCACTGATTTTAACGTTCTTAAACCCTAAATGAAATGATTTTATTGTGTTTTGTTTTTTTTTAAATATATATTTAAAATACCTAAAACAGAAAAAAAAAAAAAAAAAAAAAAAGTTGAAGAAGCCCCAGAGGCGCGCGCCTTGTGTCACAATCACACTTTTTGAAGGGTCTTGAGTGATCGTGCGGCACTTGTTCCCGCACTCGAACAAGTAAGCCAACTTAGAGAAAAAGGATCGTCGGTGGCACTACGGCCGTATCTCGCAACCTCCACCCCCGTTTCAAGAGAAAACGGTCTTCGAAAACGGGGTCAGAGAAAGTTTAAAATATGTTTGGAAAAGCAATTTGAGAAAAGATTGTTATAGGCTAGCAAGCAATCAAGGGACAACCACGCTCACGATAGCATATAACTCCGGGTAGGAAGATTTGACGACTAGTCGCATCCCCCTATAGTATATTATGTGAAATTCTAGCTATTACAGGCATAAACATGCAAAGTGGCGAGGAGTCATACACTCACGAAAATACAAGGAAAAGTAAACAACCTACTCTAGGGAAAGTAAGTACATGAAAGCATTGTAAAAGGGGTTGGATGGGCATGCGGCCATGGGCAACAAGCCCTGGACGAGCATGACCGTGACACCTTGCACGCTCGAGGGCTTCATGGAAGGCGTGCGCCTTCTTAAATGCGCCTCGAGGGCTTCATGGAAGGTGCGCCTCGCCTTGAAAGAGGCGAGGCGCTGAAGCTGCGCCCCGCGCCTAGGCGCGCGCCCCAGAGGGCTGTTTAAAACACTGGGTGTTGCAACCCTCGGTTTGCTGTCTATGCTACGAGTCCGAAGAGACCCCATCTCATTTGTTCTTTCGGTGTAATTATCCATTGACGTGTTGGTCGAAGATGTTTAATACTTTCAATCTCAGGTGGGTCTTCTCAAATTGTGTTTCAGATAATGTCTCTGGGCTTCTTTCGGGAGTCACTTTACCTTCTAAAGCAAGGATTTTATGGAGAAACGGAGTTAAAGCCCTGCTATCAGATATCTGGTATGAAAGAAATCAAATAATATTTGAAGATAAAGTAATGGAGTGGGATAAAAGATTTGATTCAATCCATTTGAAGGCTTCTTCCTGGTGTGTTCTTTCCAAAGACTTTGTTGGATATTCAGTTTCTGACTTATGCTTTTCATGAAATCCTTTCTTGCTAGCATTTAATTTCCTGGCTTTATTGTTCTCTTTATTATGTTTATGTTGGGACTCCATTGTTATTTTCCTGTCATTTGTTTTTTCACATAGTTTTATACCTTGTGAACTTGTATCATTTCATTATATCAATGAAATTGCTTTGTTACCTTGTCAAAAAAAAAAAAAAACTCCTTAATAAAATGCTTATCAACCTCTATATGTTTTGTTCTATCATGTAGAACTGGATTATGAGCTATAGAGATGGCAGTTTTATTGTCACAATAAACTCGTATAGGTGTCTTTGGAGGAACCTTCAATTCTTCAAGCATCCTTTTAATCCATATCCCCTCACAAATTTCATGGGCTAGAGCTCTAAACTCTGATTCAGCACTACTCCTAGCCACTACATTTTGTTTTTTACTCCTTTAAGTAACCAAGTTCCCTCCAATAAAGGAACAATAACCAGAAGTGGATCTTCTATTTGTAGTACTTCTTGCCCTCACAAATTTCATGGGCTAGAGCTCTAAACTCTGATTCAACACTACTCCTAGCCACTACATTTTGTTTTTTACTCCTCCAAGTAACCAAGTTCCCTCCAACTAACAATAACCAGAAGTGGATCTTCTATTTGTAGTACTTCTTGCCCAATCTACATCAGTATAAACTTCTATTTAGGAGTGATTATGCCTTTTCAATAAAATTCTTTTTCCAGAGGTTCCTTTTAGATACCTCAAAATTCTATGGACAGCTTCAAAATGAGTCTCTCCAGGTGCATACCTAAACTGACTTACCATGCTTACGACATATGCAATATAAGGATGCATATGAGATAGATAAATTAATCTTCCCACTAATTTTTGGTATCGTTCTCTATCCTTTATTTCTTCTTCTTTTGCTACTTGTAACTTTAGATTTGGGTCAATGGGAGTTTTTGCGACCTTGCAACCAAGTAGTCTTGTTTCTTCAAGTAAGTCAATGACTTACTTTCTTTGATTAACAAAGATACCCTTCTTCGATCTTGCAAACTCCATCCCTAAAAAATATTTCAACAATCCCAAGTCCTTGATTTGAAATTCACTTGCAAGATTTTTCTTGAGATCAGCTAGACCAACTCTATCATCACCTGTGAGAATAATATCATCTACATAGACAATCAAAATTGAGATTTTATGATTCTCAAAGTGTTTATAAAATATAGTATGATCTGCTTGACTTTGAAGAAATCCATAGTTAGACACAACTTTTTCAAAACGTTCAAACCAAGCTCTTGGAGACTGTTTAAGACCATAGAGGGATTTCTTTAATTTGCAAATTTTACTACATCTGAGTTCTTTGTCAAAACCTGGTGGTAAGCTCATAAAAACCTTTTCCTCAAGGTCGTCATTCAGAAATGCATTTTTCACGTCCAGTTGGTAAAGTGGCCACTCTAAATTGACTACAAGTGACAAAAGAACTCTAATGGAATAAATTTTAGCAACAAGAGAAAACGTTTGTTGATAATCAATCTCATATGTTTGAGTAAAACCTTTAGCTACTAATATGGCCTTATATCCTTCAATACGACCATATGCGTTACAATTTATGGTAAATATTCATTTACAACCCACAGGCTTCTTATCTTTTTGCAACTCTACTATTTCCCAAGTTCCATTTTGGTTTAGAGCATTAATTTCCTCCATAACTGCTACTTTCCAATTTGGATCTTCTAAGGCCTCATGTATATTCCTCAAAACAAACAAGTCATTTATCCTAGACCAATCAAACTACTTCACTCTCAATTGAATTCTTGATTTGAATATACAATCGAGAATTATCGTGTAACCAAGTCTTCCTTGTGTCATCCTCTAGCGGATCCTGATCGATATGATCATTCATCTCAGTGCTTCGTAAATAGAATCGAATTGTTCAACTCCAATCATAATAGTTTGAACCATTCAACTAATGCTCCGTGATCTTTGACGAAAGGGGAACCAAAGTGGGTACTACCACAGGTTTCATCTCAACCCATTAGTAAAGAAACAGCCGCTAAACTTCAAGTGAAACAGAAAAATAGATTTGAACAGTACCAAGAACCAGCTTAATCTCACCCAGATTCAAAACTCGAGACAAACCGAGGGGTTATTGTCAAATCTAAAGCCACAAACCAGCCGGAAACCTCAAGCCGAGACAAACACGTGTGGCGATTCAGCATGCAGAGCAATCGAGTACTCCACACACGCGTGGCGGCGCGGCGGATGCAAAGTCTTCTGGTGGCACGTGCGCTGCTTCCAGTGAACGGCGACAGAAAAACTCATTTTCTGACGGCGGCACTCCTCCTAAGGTAGTAATGTCGACAAACGGTCACCCTAACGTGATGACCCAAACTTCAAACCCTAGCCTCACTTGGAAGAGAAACCCCTAATTGCAAAATTCAAATCCTAAAACCCTAGGAGTTGTCTCTGATACCATGTAACACAGTATTGAGAGAGAATTCTTCATTCTATTCACATTAGAGCACTAACACAATACATATAGGTATACAAAGAAACCCTAATACTAAAGAATGTACAATTTCAATAGAGGTCCTTCATCTTTCAGGGGATGACCTTTTGGTGAAGTTTCTGAGAAATTATGGGGAATTGTATGATGACTTTTTGGTTTTCAGTAAGAAGGGTGTGTTTCATCGAATTTGAATGGGCATTTGGGGGTGGTCTCGAGCCGTTGCTTTAATAAGGAGCAGGATATTAATTTGGCACGGGAAGTGGAATCATTAAATTGCTTGAATAACCCTTCAGTTCGTGATGTTGAGTTAGAGGAATTAAAGGAAGATGGCTACCATGACAGAGAGTTGAATGCGGAGGACCTGCTTTTTTCCACCCCTGCCCCGTTAAGTGTAAAAGAGATTAGATATTCCTTTTAGGGAAAATACTACTCTCGAAGGAAGGGAAAGGATTCATTTGCAAGGCTTGTGATTCAGGAGGAAGAAATTTTCCAAGACTTCTTGGAACAGGCTGAAGAGTTGCCTGTAAACTGCCTTTCCTTGGTGTTGTGCTCCCAGGTTAATTCTAAACCTTTATCTACTTCTTCTTCTCCTTTCTTCACAATGGAGAAATGTCAGGTTGGGTCGAAAGGGATTTCCTTTTTTAAGGTTGTTTTTCAACCGGCAGGTAGAAAAGTTAGTGGGTTCGTACTGCCTTCCCAGTCTTTGATCAAAGCTTGGTTGGCAGCTCTGAGGTTAGTTTGAGTAGTCCTAACTCGTTTTCAAATAGGAGGGGTGAGGTCTAATTTGTTGAATGAAGCCTCTCCGATGATTAATCTTGAAGCCTTATTTCGTTCTTCTATTGATAAGTCCCCTTTGGTAGTTGGACAGGACGAGAGAGGGCTTGATTGTCCCAGAGAATTGGCTCGTTTTGAGTCCTTTATAAAGGCGAGTGGATTGCAGTTCAAAGAAGTTGTTGTTGGGGGTAGGTTGTCCTCTATTTGATGAAGATCATTTTTTGGAATACGAAGGGTCAGGGAGATGGTTTTGAAAGAGCAAGTCAAAAAAAATATCTACAGAAAGTTTTTCCAGATGTGGTGGTGAGTCAGGAACTAAAATGGGCAGTTGTTGATGATAAGGCGATCAAGTCCTTATGGTGTTCGAGAGAAGTTGGGTGGGTGCATGCGGAAGCCTATGGAAGGTCTGGGGCAAGTTAATCATGTGGGACGAGATAAAATTATCAGTTGTGGAAGTGTTGAAAAGGGGGTATTCTATATCAATTCGTGCGCATTCATTGCGTTTGCATTTGGGAAATGGATTGCGAGTAACTTTTTGGGGTGATGTGTGGGTCGGGGAGATTATTCTTAAAGGTTCCTTTCCTTTGTTTTGTTCGATTGCTAAAAATAGGGAAGGAAAGGTTGTGGATTTTTGGGATGATAGGTTGTTGGCATGGAGTATTTCCTTTCGAAGAAATTTGAAAGAGGATGAAATAACAGAATTTTTTATCTTTTTGAATCTTTTAAAGGAGTTGGAGTCGGGTGTAAGCGAGGATTGGAGATCTTGGTATATTAAGCCTTCAGGAATGTTTTTTGTTCGTTCTTTGGCTACTATTGATGATGAGGGGTTGGCCATGGATAAGTTTTTTGGTTCGTGCTTTATGGTGTTCTTTTTGCCCTAAACGAGTCAATGTCTTAATGTGGATCATGGTGGTAGGAAGATTGAACGCTTCCGAGGTGCTTCAAAGGAAGATGCCTTCTTCAGTTTTGTCGGATCTATGTCTTTCATGACGTCTGTTTTTATCTTATGCTTGATGAATTGTAGGGTGTCTCTAAGATTACTGTTTTTGAATCCAAGAGTTTGGGTGTTTTGTTGTGATTTTTCTGGCTTTTTATCTTATTGTATTCGCTATTTTCTGGTTTTTTTTCCTTTGTATTTTGAGCATTAGTCTCTTTTCATTTTTTCAATGAAATCTCTTTTGTTGCCTTGTAATAAAAAAAAGGTTTTGCCTTCAATTATCTTTGATGTCAATAGCGTGTTCATACACGAGAGACAAATTCTTGATCCTATTCTAGTTGCTAATAAAGTGGTGGAAGATTATAGAGTTTAAAAGAAGAGAGGATGGGTGCTGAAAATCGATATAGAAAAGGCCTTCGATTGTGTGGATTGGGGATCCAATAGATTACGGTGTGTGTTAAGGATCCAAAATTCTCCATAGTCATAAATGGAAGGTCGAGAGGTCGTATTTTCGCTTCAAGAGGATTAAAACAAGGGGATCCATTATCCCCTTTTCTTTTCTTGATGGTTTTGTAGGTGTTGTCCGCCATGATTAGTAGAATGTACGAAAGTGGTCTCTTTAAAGGATTTGTGGTTGGGAAATATCAAGTTCACATATCAATTTTGCAGTTCGTTGATGATACTCTTTTGTTCTGTAAGGAGGATGATGGTATGATGCAGATCTTGGTTCAGACAATTGCTTTATTTGAAACATGTTCAGGGCTAAACATTAATTGGCAGAAATCAGTCGTTGTTGGGATCAATGTGGATCATGCCAAAGTGGAGGAAATGGCTGGGAGGTTGGGGTGCAAAGATGAGCCCTTTTTTTTAGATATAAGAAACAATGCAAAGATGAGATTGCCGAATGGGGTCCGTTGTGGCAATTATTGTGACTTTCGTGGAACGAACCAGTTGGGTGGCATCGTGCAAATCGAGACCGTTTTGACATTGACTTTCGAGGAAGGACCTGGGCAATGTTTAAGCAATTACACTTTCATGGAAGAGAGTCTGGGTGAAGTGTTGGTCGCCGATAGCCACTTTCGAGGAGGCCCCTTGGTGGATCGGTTGCGAGACCTGGACGAGTCGGGAAAATCACTTTCGAGATGGCCTGGTGATGTTTTCCATTTAATTTCTTGGCTTTTCCGTTAAGGGGCCATCCTAAGTCAGACATTCTGGCCGCCGGTGGTGGATACATTTGAGAAAAGGGTTGATAGGTGGAAGAGATTCAACCTTCCACCGGGGGGGTTTGTATGACCTTTAGTTCTTTGGTCTTATCAAGTATTTCGCTTTACTATTTATCCATTTTTGGGTTGCCGACAGCAGTATCCCTCATGCTGGAAAGAATTATCAAAAAAAAATTTGGGAAGGAAGTAGTGGGGGACGTATTAATCATTTAGTTCGTTGGAATTGGACCACCCGAGGTCAGGCTGAGGGTAGTTTGAGGCTAGGCAATTTGAGGTAGAAGAACCAAGCTTTGTTGGCAAGTGGGGGTGGCGGTTTGGTGTTGAGACCTCTTTTTTATGGAGAAGAGTTATTGCGAGCATCCATGGTGTGTCCTCGGATGGTTGGAATCCTTCCAAGGCTAAGCAGCGTAGCTTGAGAAGCCCTTGGTAGAGTATTGTAAAGCATTGGGAGAATTGAACCAGCTTGCAAATGTGAGAACCAAACCTCCAAAAGGCTAAACCAGGCTGTAAAAGACTGAATTGGGTCTCCAAACGGGTTGAACCGAGCTGGAACCTACCTGAACCGGTCTGAAAATGCTCGAATTGGACCGGAAATTGACTGAACCAGCTTGAAAAAGGTTGAATCAGACCAAAATGGACCGAACCGAACTGACTGACGTCGTCATCTTCATTTTAAACAAAAACCGTGCATGCGCGAACTGTTGAGCTGAAGGAGAAAAAAAACGCTGAAAAAACCCTTGTTTTCTATTTTCAATGAACACTTCACCTTCTCTCTTCAAATTGAAGGTCTTCCCAAACTCCGATCAACTCGAAACTTTTATAGACTCTTCTTCACACATTAATGCTCAAACACTCTTGAGCAATTACAAAAACTTCAACAAATTAAAGCTCAATTTTGATGCCAAAACATAAACATCCACTTTAGACACCCAGAAAAATTGATTTCAAAATTACACCCACCAAACTCAAATTGATGTAAATTGAGTGCTCAAAATTGCTCTGAGTTGGTCAATTTTCTCATACAAAAAGCATGCTCAAAACTAGAAAAAAGAGAATAAGAGCACATACCTTTGTAGCTCAAAATTCTCCTAATCCAGGGGCTACCTCTGATCACGAACACTTCGTGGACCACCCTTAGAGTCTTCCCAACTATCCTCAGGCCTTGAAACGGATTGTGAGATCCTTAATTGAGAGAATTTGAAAGAAGAAAAGGCAATGGTCTAAAACCGAGAACTTGAGAATTTCAGCAAAATTCTCTTAATTTTTATGTCTCTTCTTCAATTAAAGCAAACCACAAGCTTCCTTAAGCTTGAAGAAGAAGACAACACAAAGATGAGAAGGATTGGACAAGAAGGAGGTGGGCAATTTGGGTGAATTTGAGCTTGAAGTAGGTTATTCACCCAATCATGTATTTGGTCCAAATTCAATTCAAAAATGAATTTTAATTTCTTTTTAATTTTGAATTAAAATCAATCCCTTAATTTAATTAATTAATTTTAAATAATTATTTAATTTCAGTATCAAATATCAAATTAAATAATTAGACCAATCCCATTTTCTTAAATCGATCGTTCGAACATGAATCTCTATTCATATTTTAAACCGAACCAATATTTAAATCAAATTTAAATATGTTCATCTCATCTTTATCATAGTTTAATTAAGCTATGAAACGTTAAGTATATCGCATATAATTAACGCTTTCTCCCAAAACCGATTTTGAACAATTCAAATTATTTTTTCTCAAATTGTTACAAGGCTTAGTCCGAGCTAGTAAGGGATCCTAATGAACCTACAGATCATGATACGAGATTAATCGTCCAAACTTTGTAGCCGAGCTAATCAACATTCGTTAACCATCGGGACACTCCACTAGAGCCCAATGGATGCACTCTCCTCACTGTAGATATATTTATGCCCACTCGATATAACCATGATTAGTAAGTCGATCCTTCCCAAGTCGTTCGTAATTACAGTTGGGTCAAATAAACCGTTTTACCCCTGTAATTACTTTTTATTCCTTAAGTCCCATTGATCCTCTAATGAACAATTGGTTTGTGGACCAACCAGCAAACTGAATCTCTCTCGACCCATTGAGAAGGTGGGCTCATTGTTCAAGACCCGGAGTCAACACTTAAGGGGACAACCTCTCCACTAAACCCTAAGCGGGTAGGAGTGAATTCCATCTTGCAGGACTATGTTCCCAACTATCTACCCGATCTTATCTCCAAAATGGGAGGCTTATTGAGTCGGCGATCTTGGGTCACTCTTACCCATACAAATCTAAGGATAATCCCGAATAAATGGAGTTCATAGTGCGCTCAGGATTAAGATCAAGTTACCTAGGTCATCGTATGAATATAGTAAGTTAAGACAGTAAACGAAGTTATAAAGTCTAAGTGATTATTTTGCGGTACGGTCTTATGCGAACTCGTTGCATAGGGTGCCCTCACTCACATGTCTCCACATGAACGATTCAAGATCACACCGTTAGTACTATACAAAGTGGGTCGTGTTCATAGTGTCCCAATATAAGGTACTACCTTATCTCTATACTAATAGACCGTTCTGGCTATTACTCGAATTTGATCCACTTTTATGCCATACATAAAGTTCAAGTATACATCCTATAATCAAGGGTTCTTAGTTTATTGGATTTGGCTTATGGAATACACAACTCATTTTATTCAATAATAACTTTAGTGAATAAACCTCAAAAACAACTTTATTACAAAATAGAATATACATTCAGTTTACAAACCACGAGTTTTAGGTCATCAAACCCAACAGTCCTTGCTCTCATTGTTGAATGATATTAGACCTTTTTTTAGGAGTCTTCTCGGTTAGTTCTTTGGTTCGACACTCGGTGGATGGGGTGGCTATGGATAATCTCTTTTCCGGGCTTTATGAAAGTCCATAGCCCCCAGAGGGTGAATATTTTGCTTTGAATGACGATTAATGGGAGATAAAATACTGCGGAGGTTATGCAAAAGAAGTGGCCTCTTATGAACTTGCAACCTTCAATTTGTCATCTATGTTAGAAAGAGGCAGAGTTAGGACTTCATATTTTCTTTCAGTGTGAGTTTGCAAGATGTTGTTGGGTTAAGTCTTTCCGCCTGTTTAGTGTTAGTTGGGTCTTCTCCAACTCGGTCTTGGATAATGTTGTTCAATTGGTGACAGGGTTGCAAATGGGTCCTAGGGTGGTTTTGCTTTGGAGGAATGCAGTGAAGGCTATTTTTTCGGAAATATAGTTTAAGGAATCAAAGAATTTTTTACGACAAGTTTGAAGAGTGGATAGTGCAGTTCGAGTCGGTCCATGTGAAGGCATCTTCATGGTGTGCTCTTTCCAAAATCTTTGCTAGTTTTTTCTAGAGCAGATATTTGCTCAAGTTGGCATCCATTTATTTTTGGTCCTTGATTGCCTGGTTATTTTGGCTTTGCATTTCTATATCGTTGATTCGTTGTATCTTTTTTCATTCATATTGTACTTTTGAGCACTAATCTCTTTTCATTTCTTCAATGAAAAGCGTTGTTTCTTGTTTAAAAAAACAAATAACTTGGATAAAGAACACCAATGAGAGCCCCTAAGCTTAGCAAGGTTATACCACTTATATCAAAAGCTTTAAACTTATCTTAAAAAATCCTTGTACTATGCATTAACCCATAATAACTCTTAAAGCACCCCTCAAACCAAAAGCTTAAGCTAATAGTTTTGGGTAAATTTAATTATATCAACATAGTCTAACACTCCTCCTCACATGTGGGTTTGGAAATTTGATGAAAAGCCAAACAAGTGGAATCAATATTAAATGGGAAGGAAACTGACTATTCAGGGATTTGATCACAGAACCTCCTAGACCACCTGCTCTGATACCATCTTAAATCACCAATCAAACCAAAAGCTTAAGCTAATAGTTTGGGGTAAATTTAATCATATCAACATAGCCAAACAATAACGGTATCTCCGAGGATAGAATCAGACCACCAAAAAGTTGAGAAATATTAATGTCGGAGTCGTTAAAAACCATTGAAGATTTGGAAAATGAGATGCCAACAACTCAACACATGGGAACATTTGAAAAGATGTGATCTTGACCATTAGAAGCCACAAAACATATAACGTAAACACAAGGCTGCAACAAAGAAGACGACAGTTTCTTTTAAAGGACTTCGGCTGTATTCACCCCTTCATTTAGCAAAATCCACAAACATTGACCTTTATGGGGATTTTAGATTTCCACATGGCAAAAAGCAAATCCTTTGGAAGTGAAGAATAGGATGAATGATGATTAGACAAAAAAAAAACAAAAATAAGCTGAAAGGAGCTACTTTCCAGAATTTCACATCCTTTCTATCTAAAAATCTACTGTCTTCCAGATTAGATTAAGTTATTAACAGGTTTTCCAGCATTTAACAGGAGGATCTTGGAAAGAAGGAAAGGAAAAATATAAAAGTAGTAATTGTACTCACTCAGGAAAGCAATGATTGGGGGAAATTGCATCACTCTGTCTCCAGGAAACAATTTTCTCCAATTCGATCTTGTCACTGTCAAGAATGTTAAATAAAAAATAATTAATTTTTCTATAGTGATACCTTGAAATGGGGAATTTCCACTCAGATTAACTAATTCAATGCCCAGATCACATAAACAACATCTCTGCTGAACAAATAGCCAGGTTATCATGTATAAATTTTTTGAAGTATAAATTAAACCATTCTATACATTAAATTACCTCCAACGCCAAAATTTTAAGTTGCCAGATAAGATGTATTCAATGTATTCATGCTCCCCTAACTTTGATTAATTCAATGCAAGTTTTAAAATAAGATGGTAAATAAATGCAAAATTCTAATCTTCGGATTATCTTTTCTGATATCACAATGTATTTTATTAACTCTTCTACCCAGAGTTTCTCTCCGTACACCTTCTCTCCCTCTCTCTTCCCCGCACCCCATATCCATGCCTCACCGTTACCTAATTCGCTTGTGCTTAGTCACACCTCTCCAATATGGAAGGGTGGCAACACCCACTGAAGCTATACTTCTCCCTTGATCAGAAAACTCTATCCGTTGACGGTACCCATGGATTTCGTATAACAGAAGCAACAAATGACCGGTCCTTCACCCTTGCTCTTAAGAAAGAATCGCACCCTTGGTTGTCTTCATGTATTTCGGCTTTGGTAAATGCCCCCTAAATCAAAGGTGCTTAAGAGAATCTTTGTCTTGACGATTACCTGTTATGGGTGGAGAAATTATTGGATAGAAGAGGGCATTGTGGTGTTGCAAAGCTTGGAGCTAATGGAGCTTAAATAAGATAATTTTACCGTAGGTGAGAACAAGGCTGGATGGAACATTTTCCTTTCTTCTTAAAGACTACAACAATCCTCATAGCATTCCACCCTCCACCACAATTAACGCAGCATCTTCCTACAAGGAAGTCATACATACCCAACAGCATAAACCAGCATCAAAACACATCACCCATATTCCTTCGACCAACCCCACTCTCTCAGGTACTTTGGTCGCTTCTTTGTCCAATAAACCCAAGTCGTCATATGATCCTGCTCCCTTTTAACCCATCTAGCCATTATTACATACCAAAAGGCCTTTTACGACGACTAGTATGATATTGTTCGGGCTCTACAAAAAGGAAGTCATAGCTTTTGGATCTATTAGCCATCTTCAGTCCGATAGAATACTATCCTCATCGAAAACGAAGAACAGGGACAAGTTCTCTGCAATATCAAAGGTTGGTACAAAGTGGGTTTCTATTCGGTGAGATTTGAACATTGGAGCTTTGAGGCCTTCTCTAGAGAACCTAAAATTCCATCTAGTAGGGGATGGATTAAAGTTAGGAATTTGTCAATAGATAAATGGTCCATGGACGTGTTTAAACAATTGATCTTTGTGGAGGCTATTTAGACATGGCCAAGAAAGCATTATCTAGAATGGATATAGTGGAGGTTAATTTAAAGGTAAAGGAAGATTGGTCTCTATGGGCAGGAAGTTGGTAAAAATCTTTGTGGAGTTCTCATAATTAGGGTCCATGTGGAAGCTTTTGGAAAATCAGGAGGAATGTTAATCATGTGGATGAAAGCAAGATTACAGTCAAGGAAGTGGTGCTTTTAACTTGTTTCAATTTAGGAAGCGGGTCTTCGATCAGTTTTTGAGATGGTTGTTGGGCAGGAATTTTGAGCCATCTGTTTGCCTTCTATGTCATTTCCTTCTATGTCATTGTTCGTCGGAATCAATGCTTTATTCTTCCGACGTCAATTTGCATCGAAGTGCTGGTTCATGTTATTTCACGTGTTTGATGTTAGTTGGGTATTCTCCAATGGGTTTAAGGATAATGTTAGTGGTCGTTGGTTAGCCCCATCCTGAGTTCAAAGGCCTCTATTCTGTGGTTTAACGTGGTAATGGCTATCTTCTTTGTAATATGGTTAGAAAGAAATCAGAGGACTTTTGATGATAAGTTTATGAGATGGGAGCTTCGTTTTGACTCCATCATGTTAAAGGCTTCTTCCTAGTGTGCTCTTTCCAAGGCTTTCAATGGTTTTTCTATTTCTGATATCAATCTAAATTGGCATGCTTTTATTTCTTAATTGTAATCTTTTCTGATAGTGGATTTTCTCGTTAGTAAAAATCTATGCTTGTTCTATGTTGTTTTTGAGTTGTTTTGGTTTTTTCCCTTTTGAGGGTTGTATTTTGAGCATTAGTCTCGTTTTTCATTATTTTAATGAAATCTTTGTTTCCTTCTCAATTTAATTCTTCTGGCTTCCTGCCAACAATTTTACACTTGTCGTCAAGCTCTACTACTTCTTTGGTGGTTCAAATTGACCCCTTTTTTTAGACAAAATCATCAAAAGAATTTTTTTGGATAACGAAACGATTTCATTGATGAATGAAATAAATGAGAAAAAACTCAAAGCACCTTATTGGTGGATTACAATAAAATTCTCCAATTGAAAATCAAAAACCATAAACTATAAAGACTAAAAGGTTATATAGGTTTATACCATAAAAAAAAAGCCTCTACAAGAACCAAGCCGAAAAATCTATCAAAAGTAGAAGATACGTCCCTTAAATTTCGGTTATTCCACTCCAACCAAAGGTGCCAAAGAAAAGAACGAATAATTGCCAACCAAAGGATCATCTTTGTGCCTTTGAACGGATGACCCACAAAAACCATGGATAGAAAATCAAAAATATTATTGGAAAGAGGCAATGACCAATCAAAAGCATTTAAAATGCACATCAAAAAATGTGAAACAAAACAGCAATTCACAAAAAGATGGCCCGCAGACTCTGAATTCAATCTACACATAACACAACAAGGAGGAAGGACCATAAATGGCATCTTTCTTTGTAAACGATCATTAGTGTTCACTGCTCCCAGACTAAGCTCCCAAAGAAAGATTTTTATCTTTTTTGGATAAGCATCTGACCAAATCACCAAATATAAATCCTTTAATAAAGGATCATCAACACCCAACAAACTACCAGTAAGCAACCTAACAGAGAATCCCCCAAATGGCTCTCAAAAGGCCATGACCACATCATGAGAAGTCACCAAAGTGATCCAAGATAAAAGATTTGAAAGAGCAATCCATTCAATTATTACATATCAATTAAATTACGACGGAGCCTCAAATTCCAAGCAGAACTAGAAATAATTCAATCTTCAGCTACAGTAAAATTTGGAGTCAAAGTAAACCAATATAGTCTAGGAAAAGTCGTAGCAATAAGGCCACAGCTTAACCAAGAGTCCAACCCAAAAAGATGTAGAAACACCATCACCAACACATCGACATGCACGAGTAGAAATCAAATCTCGAACATTATATATAAACTTCCAAGGAGATTTATGAGAAACATTCACAATAGATTGTGGCCAACCAATATCAAATATACCACCATAACATTTCACCACAATGAGATTCTTCGAAAGTGAACTCTACTCAGGAAAAAACCTACAAATCCACCTAGCCAAAAGTGTTGAATTTCAATGATGGATATTGACTATACCAAGGCCACCCATCAATTTAGGAAGTTGTGTGGTTTTCCAATTCACGTTGTGGACAAGCACAAGTAGAAATCAAATCTCGAACATTACATATAAACTTCCAAGGAGATTTATGAGAAGCATTCACAATAGATTGTGGTCAACCAATACCAAATATACCACCCTAATACTTCGCCACAATAAGATTCTTCCAAAGTGAACTCTGCTCTCATGAACAAACCTTTATCCACTTAGCCAAAAGTGTTGAATTTCGATGTTGGATATTGCCTATACCAAGGTCACCCATCAATTTAGAAAGTTGTGTGGTTTTCCAATTCACATCGTGTACACTCCATCACCACCCACACCTTCCCCTAAGAAATCACGAACAAGTTTGTCTAATGTCTTTATCACTCTAATGGAAGCTTTAAACAAGGACAGATAGTAGATTGGCAAACTATAAAGGGTAGTTTGTATAAGAATATGTCTACCACCTTTGGAAATGAAAGGATATTTCCAATTGTGTTGTTTCTGTTTAATTTATTCCACAACTGCCAAAAAGATGAAGACTTAGCGTTTCAACCCAAGGGTAAGCCAAGGTAAGTAGAAGGCCCGCTACCTTGTTTATACTCAAAGTTGTCAAAATCAATTCCATATCTAAATCTTCAATATGTAATCCCAACAACTCGCTTTTATTCATATTAATCTTCAAACCATAAGCTCTTTCAAAAATTTTGACCACCTCAAAAAGATGCGTTAACACAGATAAATCAAAGGTAGAGAAAAGGAGAGTGTCATCCACAAATAAGACTAGCTTAAGAAGCCCTTGGGTTAGTATTTCCATGTGCTGGAAGAAAGTGGAGTCTCAAGTACAGTTTTCTTTGGGAAATGGGGTTAAAATTCTGTTTTGGCATGATGTCTGGATAGGTTTGGCAGCTTTGAAGGAGGTATTTCCCCGGTTGTTTGCTATTTCTTCTCAGGAGAATATGTTTGTTGCTTCGTGTTGGGATGCGGTCACCTTGACATGGAATGTGGTTTTCAGAAGATTGATGAAGGATGTTGAAATGGAGGATTTTCAGAAATTTCTTTTCTTAATTTCAATGGTTTTCTCCTTCTAGGGAGGAAGATCGCAAACGGTGGAGTTTGGAACCATCAGGGGAGTTTCGGTGAAGTCAGCAACTAGAGTTTTGGGAGCTACTGTTGTTGTGGGAAAGGAGATGACTGCGGTTTATGGAAATCAGAATGCCAAAGGAAGATTAATATCATTATTTGGATTCTGTTGAATGGAAGTCTCAATTCGGTTGATGTTTTGCAGAGAAAATTTCCAAATCAGTGTTTGCAGTCTACAGTCTGTGTTATGTGCTTTAAGCTAGCAGAAACACTTAGGTCCGGTTTGATAACCATTTTGTTTTCGGTTCTTAGTTTTTGAAATTTAAGCTTAAAAATACTACTTATAAGTTATACCAATGAGTTTATATGTCTTCTTATCTACTTTTACCTATGTTTTCAAAAACCAAGCCAACTTTTGAAAACTAAAAAAAGTAGTTTTCAAAAACTTGACTTTGTTTTTAGAATTTGGCCAAGAGTTCAAATGTTTACTTAAGGGAGATGATCTCTATGGTAGAGAAATTAGGTGAACATAAGCTTAACTTTCAAAAACTAAAAAACAAAAACAAAATGGTTATCAAAACGGGCCTTAATCATTTGTTTTTTGACTGCCTGTTTTCAAGACAGTGTTGGCTCAAGTTGTTTGAGGTTTTTAAGTTCAAGTGGGTGTTCTCTAACAATGTCAAGCTAAATGTTGAACAATTGTTGTTTGGGCAGTCATTTAATTCTAGAGCGCATCTTATTTGGATTAATGTTGTCAAAGCTATTCTTTTGGAAGTTTGGTTCGAAAGAAATCAGAGAATTTTCAAAGACTCTCAGTTGGATCGGATGAGCTATTTTGATTCAGCTAGTTTGAAAGTCTCTTCTTGGTACTCGGCTAGCAAGCTTTTTGAGGATTACTCTTTGATGGATATTTATCGGAATTGGGAGGCCTTTTTGTTTTAATATTTTAGCTTTTTTGTATTCTTGGTTATGTGGTAATTTCTTTTCTTGTTCACTCTTGTGGAAGTTTGTATCTTGGAGCATTAATCTCTTTTCATCTTCTAATGAAAAGTTTCTATCTCGTTCAAAAAACAAATAACAAATCATTTAAATAAAAAAATGTAGAACCAATCGAAGTTATCCATAAGATACTCCACTGGAATCCATGGAGATATCTGTCAAGCCTCACCAACGAATACTCCCACGTGTAATCCGGTACAGCTCTCACCTCCCATCCAAGTGCAACCTCTGGTGCCTTCTCTCATAGAGCGTCATACCATAAAGCTCCCCACCCTTCTTTCTTCATCGATTGTACCATTGCTAGCTACTCAGACTTTGGTACAACCTTCCCCTTCTAGATTTCTTTCCCCTGACACATCAACTTCCCCATGCCACACGCCTCTGCCACCTTTGACACTTGGATCAAAAGACCAGACAACACCTACCAAGGTTGTACCTATCCCTGAACCGGAACCAAAACCTATATTTGTTTGTGAGCTTGAACCGAGAGGGAATGATGGCAATGAATGAGATAAGCTAAGATAATGTTTGCTCCATGCGTTTGAAGTTAAAGAACAAAGGAAAACTGAAATATTCTTCGGACTAGAAGTCGCCTATTCTAAACATGGTATATATTTTTATCACAAAAAAAATATGTGATTGACTTACTTTCTAAGACAGAAAAGCTTGACAGCAAACCAATAGGAACACCGATTGACCAAAATTATATATTACAGCTGAAGAGAGCCCTCTAGTGAATAAGGAGACTTACAAGAGGTTAGTTGGAAAATTGATATACTTTCTCATCATACAAGACGAGATGTAGCTTATGTCGTGGGTGTGGTAAGTCAATTTATGCATAATCCAAAGGAAGTTCATCTTCAAATAGTGTACCGAATACTTCCCCATTTGAAGAATTCGATTAGGAGAGGTTTATTCTTTAAGAAAGGTGACAAACTAGCTCTATTTCGGTGATTGAAGGAGGTGTTAAAGAGTTGATTTCTTCTGTAGGAAAGGCCCGGGGCTTCCATAATGAGGAGTCATCGAGTCAAGCATTTTGGGTTAGAAAAGAAGCTGAAGTTTTGGACCACAATTTTGGAAGGTTGTTGGTGGTCTCTCGTCTTTGTGCTCATATTCCTTGGTCAGATGTCAAAATGGACTTTGAAAAATATTTTTGTGTCAAAATTCAGATCAAAATCCTTTTATGGTTGATTAGGCATTAGTTCTAGTGGTGGGAGGCCCAAACGATGCATTTATGATTTCAATTGGGAAATGGCAAAGGGGGGAGAATTCCTTTCCCAAGATTGAAAGTTGGTCGGATAAAGAGCATAGCTTGCTGGAATTTATTGATAGTTATAGGGGTTGGGCTTCTATTAGAAATCTCCCTCTAAATATTTTGGAAGAAAGCGACTTTTGAGGCAATAGGTTTTCATCCGGGGGCTAGTTAGAAATTACCAATGATACTTTGAACTTGGTTGACCTCCTAGTTGCTCGAATTAAGGTTAATTCTAATCGATGTGGTTTTCTTCTAACATCCATTGATGTTTCTGTTGAATCTCTTGGTAAATTTGGCTTGAAGGTTAGGGATATCGACGTGGCTTCACCTCTTGAAAAGGTTTTTGATTCTCTTGTGCTGAAAGATTTCTCTAATGCTATTGATCTGGCTCAGATTGCTCAAGTCTTGCAAGATGAAATGGGAATGATGAGTTTTGTCTACGAAATTTTAGTTTGCATTTTGGTGGCATGGTGAAGGAAGGTCTGGAGGCTTCTCCCTTGATGGGTTCACTTATTGGAATTGAGCAGTCTGAAAGGTCACCTTTATAGGTCGATAATTTGGTTTCGTCCTTGGGAACAGGGCATCGGTTAGGGAGTTTTAATGTTGACTTAAGTGAGAAAGAAAATAGGGAGTCGTCTGATTTAATTGAATTATTTCAAGACCAGCAAGTTGCTGGTGGTGAAGGGATTTTTGGTGAAAATGTTTCAAGCGATGGGTTAGTTCAATGTGTTAAATCACCAATTCACCCAAAAGATTAAGCTAAATAGGTTGTGGTAAATTTAATTATATCAACATCAACACTCCCCCTCACTTGTGGGCTTGGAAATTTGAAAAAAGACCCAACAAGTGGAAATCAAACACTCCTCACTTGTGGGCTTGAAAATTTGAACAAACGCCCAACAAGTGGAAATCAATATTAATTGGGAGAAAATGACTTCACCAAGATTCGAATACTGGACCTGCTCTGAGACCATGTTAAATCACCAATTTACCCAAAAGCTCATTATGGTAAAGTTAATTATATCAACACCAACACAATGCACTTTATTCGAAGGGAAGTCTTCGGCTAGTTTAATTTCATCAAAATTGGAAGGTAATTGCACTTCTTTGAATAACTGCCTATTCCAGCCTCGGTTAAGGAAGTAAGAGATAAGTTTTGTGCTACTTACTCTAAGTATTATACTAGAAACTGAATAAAGTGTCGGCATTTCAAAAGACTACTTCTTCCTCTTTATTCAATGTTAAAAATGTTGAAGAATTTGTTTCCAAAATTCTCCTTCCAAGTGAGTCTAATGATGATGATGCAGCTAAATCTTCATATGGTCTAGAGCATGTGTTGAACTTTGAGAAATGCAATTTAGGTCGGTCTGGGTCTCCTTATGATGGAACCTGTCATTCCTAGTATTCAAAAGGCCGACTTTTCGAGTTTAAATGGGTTTGAAGAGCAGGATTATGACACCAATGTAAATCTTAATAATCCAGAGAGAGTCTCCTAATCATTTCTTGCATTTTGACGAGCAGTTGGTGGATAAGTCTTCGATGATCAACTTGGAAAGTTTTATCGGTTCTCCAATTTTGGTTGGAAAAAACCAGCATGGGGGAACACAAGGTGATGGTTAACGATTTTCATTCACACCCTGAGTTGCACAAATTTGAAGCTTTAATCAAAGCGAGTGGATTGCAGGTTCGTGAACCGCATCCTTGCCGGCCGACCGGTGCTCTGAACCCTAGGATCCTTGCCGGAGATAACCAACCCTTGTCGGAGATAATAGACGCCTGCGATCCGACACTTGCAAACTCGCGAACGTCTGCGACCCGCGATCCGTGACCCGCGTCCTGCGAACTTGCGACCCACTACCCACGTGAGTGAGAGCCTGTTCGTAGTGTTGTCGCCCGCCGGTTCCTTTCTCGCCACCGTCTCCCTTGCCGGTTGCCTCCTCGCCGTCGCCGCCGACTTCACGTGTGTCGGCCGATTTCCTCTGTTTTTTCTAAAAAACAGTGCACTGTATCGGGATTACTGGATCTCATTTTGTTGACTGCACTATTTGTTTTCTTTTGGTGATTTTTATCTCTACTTCTTTGTCCTTGATTGATCTTCAGGAAAGATGTCAGAAAATAAATCTTTGTCCGTTATTAAAGGCTCGGATGGTCGGATCCATTCCAACAACCCTACTGTCCAAATTACTACAATTCGACTCAATGGCGATAATTTCCTTCGTTGGTCGCAGAGCGTTCGAATGTATATCCGAGGACAAGGGAAGATTGGCTACCCCATCGGGATAAGCTCATACCGCCAAAGATGATCCTTCATTTTTGGGTGGGATGCTGAGAACTCCATGGTGATGACCTGGTTAGTAAATTCCATGGTAGAAGAGATTAGTTGCAATCATATGTGTTATTCTACTGCTAAGGAATTATGGGATAATGTGGCTCAGATGTATTCCGACTTAGGGAATCGATCCACATGTGTATTTGAGCTGAATCTCAAACTGAGTGACATTAGACAGGGAAATAATTCGGTTACACAATATTTTCATTTGTTGAAGCGAATTTGGCAAGATCTTGATCTATTCGATTCTTATGAATGGAAATCAACTGATAACCAAAAACACTACAGAAAAGTTGTGGAAGACAGTCGAATTTGTAAATTTCTCGCTGGCCTCAATGTGGAATTTGATGAGGTTAGAGGGAGAATACTTGGTAAGACTACTCTTCTTACTATTAATTGTTGGTGTTGATATAATTAAATTTGCCATAACCTATCAGCTTCAACTTTTGGGTTAATTGGTGATTTACAGTGGTATCAGAGTCGGGCCCCGTAACTTAGCCATGCCGGTAGAATCCCCAGGTGTCAAACAAAGAAGGCGAGCCATCGGCATAGTCATAGTGAATCCGTGGCCGAGCTTCCGGATGTTGTGTGCTCCAGTGGGGAGTTGACAACGCAGTTTACTCCAGTGAGGAGTCGTCAGTGTACTTCAGTGAGAAGTCGTTAGTAATTTGCTCGAATGTAATTCGGAGGGATGACTATTTGAGGGGAGGCTCGAAGTGGTACTTTGTTTGAGGGGAGGATTGTTGGGATTGTTAGAGTGCAACCAAAGTCCCACATTGGCTAGATAAGGGGACAATCATGAGTATATAAGTGGGGGCACTATCTCCATTGGTATGAGGCCTTTTGGTGGGAACCAAAAACAAAGTCATGAGGGCTTATGCCCAAAGTGGACAATATCATACCATTGTGGAGATCTGTCGGAGTCGGTTGTCCCCTAACAAGAGCAGGAGGTCTTGTGTTCGAACCCTGGTGAAATCGTTTATTCCCAATTAATATTGATTTGTACTTGTTGGGCGTTTGTTCAAATTTCCAAGCCCACAAGTTAGGGGGAGTGTTTGATTTCTACTTGTTGGGCGTTTGTTCAAATTTCTAAGCCCACAAGTGAGGGGGAGTGTTGGTGTTGATATAATTAGATTTTTCATAACCTATCAGCTTAAGCTTTTGGGTTAATTGGTGATTTACATTAATGATGTGTTTTCTGAAGTTCGCAGGGAAGAAAGTCGTCGAAATGTTATGATAGGTAAGAAAGTGTCTAATTCTGTTGAAAGTCCTGCGTTAATAGTTGAAGCTTCAACTCTCAAGGCATCAGACCACACACCCAAGACAAATGATAAACCTAGAGTCTGGTGTGACTACTACAACAAACCTCGACATACTCGTGAAACTTGTTGGAAAATTCATGGAAAGCCTGCTAATTGGAAGAGTGGTAAGCAAGGTGAAAAGGGTATGAATCAACACTCATCTTCTGCTAATATTGTTGACTCTAATCCATTTAGCAAGGAGCAAGTTGATCAAATCCTGAAACTGTTGAAGACCACTTCATCACCTGGTAATCCTAGTGTTTCCTTGGCACAAAAAGGTAATTACCCTCGAGCCCTCTCTTGCCTTAACTCACCCCCATGGATCACAGATTCTGGGGCCTCTGATCATATGACCAGTTACTCCAAAATATTTGAATCATACTTCCCGATGTACTGTAATGAGAAAATTCGAATTGCAGATGGTAGTTTTAACTCAATTGCTGGGAAAGGAACTATTAAATTGTCCTCAAAAATTGCTCTACACTCTATTCTGCATGTTACTAAACTAGCCTGTAATTTGTTATATGTTAGTAAAATCTCCAAAGATGCTAATTGTCGTGTTATCTTTTGTGACTCTCATTTTATTTTTCAGGATCAAGAATCGAGGGAGATGATTGGGCGTGCTAAGATGCTTGAAGGTTTCTACTATTTTGAGGAATCTCCAACTAGTCATAAAAAAGCTCAGGGCTTGAGTAGTGTTAGTTCTTCTCCTGTTCAAGAAACTATATTGCTCTGGCATCGTAGATTAGGACATCCTAGTTTCTTCTATTTAAAGTATTTGTTTCCAAATTTATTTAAAGAAATTGATTGCTCTGCTCTTCATTGTGAAAGCTGTATTTTTGCGAAAAATCATCGATCCACTTATTTGCCCAAACCTTACCGTGCTTCCGCTCCTTTTTACTTGATTCATAGTGATGTTTGGAGTCCGTCTAAAGTTTTAACTCATAGTGGAAAACGATGGTTTGTTACCTTCATTGATGACCATACCCGTTTAATTTGGATTTATTTACTGAAAAAAAAAAAGTCGGATGTGAAGGAATCTTTATTCAGGTTTACAACATGATTGAAAATCAATTTCAAACAAAAATTAGCATTTTGCACTCTGATAATGGAACAGAGTATTTCAACAAATACTTAAATGAGTTTTTAAAGTTTAAAGGGATTTGTCATCAATCTACATGTCGGGACACTCCACAACAAAATGGCATTTCTGAAAGAAAAAATAGACACTTGCTTGATGTTGCTCGTGCCCTTATGTTTTCTATGCACGTTCCGACCTATTTGTGGGGAAAGGCTATCCTTACGGCAGCATATCTTATTAATCGAATGCCCACAAAAGTGTTGGATTTTAAAACGCCCCTGGATTTACTTAAAACCTTTTTTCCCTCAGTCCGATTGTTTTCTAACTTACCACTCAAAGTGTTTGGGTGTACTGCTTATGTTCATCTTTCAAGTCCTTCTCAGTCTAAACTTGATTCTAGAACTGTTAAGTGTGTTTTCTTAGGATATGCATCCAACAAGAAAGCCTATAAGAGTTTTGACCCAATAACCAAAAAATACTTTGAAAGCATGGACATCTCCTTTTTGGAAAATCAACCTTTTTTTTCAAATTCTCTTCAGGGGGAGATAACACCTAACTTAGAAGATAATTTTTGGGACACGTCTCCTCTTCCCACACTTATTAATCTTGAGGTTACGAGTTCTAGTTCTCCAATGCCACGTATGGAAACCTCTTCTTCAGGGGGAGAAACACTACAAGATAAACCTGAGCTTCAGGTTTATACTAGGAGGACATTGAATCAAAAGAACCGGGACCAGATAGTAGACTTGTCACAGAACCAATCTGATACTCCGATGAATGATTCTGAAGATCCAGGTAACACATCTTCTATTCCCAATTTTTCTTCTAGTATGAATCATTTACCTGATCTTGATATTTCGATAGCCCATAGGAAAGGTACTCGTAATTGCACCAAATACCCTATTTCGAATTATCTCTCTTACCATAGACTATCTGATAACCACAAAGCTTTCACATCTAGGATAACCAATCTGTTTGTCCCAAGGAATATACAGGAGGCCCTAAATGATTCGAATTGGAAATCAGCAGTCATGGAGGAGATGAATGCTCTTAAACTGAATGGCACATGGAACATAGCAGAATTACAAAAAGGTAAGAAGACAGTAGGATGTAAATGGGTGTTTAACATAAAATGTAAAACTGACGGCAGTATTGAAAGATACAAGGCTAGACTTGTTGCTAAAAGCTTCACTCAGACCTATGGGATTGATTATCAGGAAACATTTGCTCCTGTTGCTAAAATTAACTCTATTAGAGTTTTGTTATCAATTGTTGTCAATGCAGATTGGCCTCTCTATCAACTTGATATTAAGAATGCATTTCTCAATGGGGAGCTTGAAGAAGAGGTATTTATGGATTTACCACCTGGATGTGAAGAAGAACTGGGACTTAACAAAGTGTGCAAGTTAAAGAAATCTCTATACGACCTTAAACAATCCCCTAGAGTATGGTTTGAACGGTTTGGAAAAGTAGTCATGAATTATGGATTCTGTCAAAGTCAAGCAGATCATACTATCTTCTATAGACATACTGAAAAATAACAAAATTGTTGTGTTAATAGTATATGTCGATGACATTGTTCTTAAAGGAAATGACGAGGCAGGGTTGACAACTTTGAAAAAAACCGGGCTAATGAATTCCAAATCAAAGACTTGGGTACCTTGAAGTACTTTCTAGGAATGGAATTTGCTAGGTCAAAGGAGGGCATTCTTGTAAATCAAAGGAAGTATATCATTGATTTACTTGAAGAGACAGGTCTACTTGGTTGCAGAACAGCAGAAACTCCTATCGAGCCAAACTTGAGATTACAAGTTGCAACGGGAAAAGAGGTTAAGGACAAAGAAAAATACCAGAGACTTGTGGGAAGACTCATTTATTTATCTCACACACGTCCTGACATTGCATTCGCAGTAAGCGTAGTAAGCCAAATGCCTTTCTCCATGGTTACCTTCAGGAAGAAGTATATATGGAGCAACCATCTGGTTTTGTTGCTCAGGGGGAGAGTGATAAGGTTTGTCGTCTTAGAAAATCTTTGTATGGATTGAAACAGAGCCCATGCGCATGGTTTGGTAAATTTAGCCAAGCATTTGAGAAGTTTGGAATAAAGAAAAGCACATCTGATAATTCTGTCTTTTATCAACGATCTGAGAAGGGTATTACACTGCTTGTAGTATATGTCGATGATATCGTTATCACTGGAGATGATACTTCAGGTATATCCTCTTTGAAAACTTTTCTTCAGGGTCAGTTTCATACTAAGGATCTGTGAACGTTAAAGTATTTCTTGGGCATTGAAGTGATGAGAAGCAAGAAAGGTATCGTTTTGTCACAACGAAAATATGTACTTGATTTGCTATCTGAGACAGGAAAACTAGGAGCTAAACTATGCAGTACTCCGATGATACCTAATTTGCAACTCACCAAAGAAGGAGAAGCATTTAAAGATCCTAAGAGATACAGAACATTGGTTGGAAAGTTGAATTATCTCGACAAGAATACGCACTGGACATAGCTTATTCAGTAAGTGTTGTGAGCCAATATATGTCTTCGCCTACTGTGGATCATTGGGTTGCAGTTGAACAAATTATATGCTACTTAAAAGCTGCACCTGGACGCGGAATCTTATATAAAAATCACAGTCATACAAAAATTGAATGTTTTTCTGATGCTGACTGGGCAGGATTTAAAATAGATAGAAGATCAACATCTGGATATTGTGTTTTTGTAAGAAGAAATTTGGTGTCGTGGAAGAGTAAGAAGCAAAATGTGGTATCACGTTTGAGTGCTGAGTCAGAATATAGAGCTATGTCGCAGTCTGTGTGTGAAATAGTGTGGATACATCAATTTTTGTCTGAGATTGGATTTAGTATGTCTATGCCAGCTAAATTGTGGTGTGATAATCAAGTCGCGCTTCACATTGCTTCTAACCTAGTGTTTTATGAGAGAACTAAACATATTGAAGTGGATTGTCACTTTATTCGCGAGAAAATACAACGAGGTTTGGTGTCCACAGGATATGTGAAGACTGGAGAACAATTGGGAGATATTTTTACTAAAGGCTTAAATGGAGCAAGAATAAATTATCTGTGTAACAAGCTGGGCATGTTTGACATATTTGCTCCAGCTTGAGGGGGAGTGTTATAATATATATATTGTTGTCCTTTATCGTATAATTGTACATTATTTAGTATTAGGGTTTCTTTGTATACTTATATATATTTGTCATAGAGCTCAAATGTGAATAGAACGAATATTTTCTTTCTCAATTCTGATTTACACCTTTTTGGGTGGAAATCTAGATACATGGTGAGAAGTAAAAAGCAAACATTACAAGATAGAGTTTAGAAGCAGAATTTAGAATAGTAGCCTTGGGCATTTGCAAATTACTTGGGATAAAAATTATTTTGGAAAATTTGAAGGTTGAAGGGACTATGAAACTTTATTGCAATAACAAGTTTGCAATTAGTACCGTCCACAATCCACTTGACATGATAGAACCAAGCATGTTGAGGTTGATAGACACTTTTTCAAAGAAAAATTGGACAGTAGCCTCATTTGTACTCCATTTGTATCAACCAATAACCAAATAGCAAATATTCTCACGAAAGGGTTGAATAACTACAACTTTGAGAACTTGGTTAGCAAGCTGGGAATGGAAAATATTCATTCACCAACTTGAAGGGGAGTGTCAAATTATATTGTACAATTATTTGTGTGTTTGCTATTTATTTCCTCTTTTTCTAATTAGCCCCTGATTGGTAAATGATTGACAGCTAGGTTTTTTCCTTGTACGTTATTTTTCTTTCCCTTTTTATTTCTTTGGGGAATTGCTATTTAGACTATCCTTGTATTCACCTTTTCAAGTAAGGAAGATTATTTTTCTTCTCATTGAATGTTATACATCTTCCCCAGTTGCTGTATTATGTGCAAGAACGATGGTGAGTCACAAAATCATCTCTTCATTTGGTGCACACAAGCCAGAGTCTTTTGGGATTTTATATCGGAAGCATTCAGCTGGCAGGTTGTTTTCCCCTTTGGCATAAGGGATCTTCTCACATTGATGTTCACTGGTTACCCGTTTAAGAAAGAAAAGAAGATCCTTTGACTGAACTTTATTCGGGCTTTCCTTTGGTCCTTTTGGTTGGAGCGCAACTCTCATGTTTTCAGAGATAAGGAAATAGACTCCCAACCTGTTCTTTCTTCAATCATTTTCTTATCTCTAAAATGGTGTAAATTGAGCTCTCCTTCTTGTAAATTGTAGTCTTACAAAGCTTATGACCCATTGGAATGGTTTTTTTGTAATCCATTGGATAGGATCTCTCCTTTGTAACTTCATCACATCAATGAAATGTTACCATGTTTCGTAACAAAAAAACAATGTATTGTATTGCTATCAGCCCCCAACCTTCAGCCATTATTAGATTCAAAAATAAATAAATAATCCGATTGTTTAAGCAGTTTCTTTATATTACACTAAAAAAAAACAAAAAAAAAAAGCAAAATGATGTCCGAAAAGATTATAGGCTAGGCCCAAAAAAACAGAGAGAGACAAAAAGAAATACTCACTCATAGTCTGCATTCCATAAATCATTATATCTAAGATTCAATGATCTGATTTCTTTTTCTCTCTCAGACCAAAGAGGGTCACAAACAGAAAACTTCAATAACTCTATGCCTGCACAAATGTTAAGAAAGACAGAGGAATGATGCCACCCGAAAATATATAATATATAGGCCAATTTTTAAAGTCAGAAACACCAGATAACATGTACCCTAGTACAGAGAACATAAGTGCAAAGAAGTATCCAGAAATGGAATTATCCTCCATAGAAGGGAGAAAAAGACCATAAATGACAATGAAATAATAACGTACAATCAAGAAGTATTCTATATATTCATTAAGTCAATCCGTTGGAAAGGTTGGATGGCATTAACGATCCTCCTTTATTAAATATTGGTTGATGCATTGCATGAAATGTAACAATAAATTAGGCTTTTTTGGATCTAGTAGAAGGAGATGGTCGGTCATGCATTCAAACTCTTCTCCTATTGATGGAACTTCAAAAGTTTCTTTAGACAAGTAGTCTACGGAGGTTTTCCCCTCTTTTGTAGCCAAAAAAAATCTAAAGGGTGGTTCAAAGTCGGGAGTTCTTTCTTTTTCTAAGAATCCCTTGATGTTTGTCGCCAATAATGTGGTTGTTGGTCCAACTTCGAAGTCTCTTCTTAAAGGAAAACTAGTTTTTTGGATTATCTTCTGATTTGATACATTCTTCAAAAGACAAAAATAATTCATCGGAGCACCATATGAGGTCCCCCCCAAATACTTGGGTGAGAGCTTCTCATTCTGTTCTTTGAGCCAAGGGACCGTTGTATGTAAGGTTGCACAGTTCAAATTCCAATTCTTTCTATTTCTAATCTGCAAAACGCTTCATACCTGCTTGGGCC
This sequence comes from Trichosanthes cucumerina, assembly GCA_036507285.1. NCBI lineage: Eukaryota > Viridiplantae > Streptophyta > Magnoliopsida > Cucurbitales > Cucurbitaceae > Trichosanthes > Trichosanthes cucumerina. Next base: position 24,913,517 of record CM071836.1, on the reverse strand, counting down.
CACGCAGCTTAAGCCTTATGATAAGCAAAGACTTGGTCCTGTTCCTGCAGCAGCTGATCCATTTGATGCTTGTTTAATCTAACCGTAATATACAAAAGGGCTCAAACCACTTGGAAGAGGTCGTGTTTATCGTGGAGTGAAACGAGGTATGCCAATATTTCTGCCATTGATTCCATTGCCTCGATTTTTCATGATAAAAATACCATAGATAAGTTTCCTGACATTGATTTACCACCTCAATTTCCCACCTTTTTGAGGATTGTAGACGGTATGCCAATATTTCTGCCTGAGTGAAATGGGTGCCTTGAAAATGAAACAATTCAGTCCATAAATTACTAGCAAAAATTTTATCTCTATCAAAGACAATAGATATGGGTCTCTGTGTAGTCCAACCACATCTTTACCAAACATGGATGCTACTAATTTGGCAGAATATGGGTGACTGATGAGAGTAAAATGGCAAGCGGACTCGGTACACAATAACAAAAATTCCAACGCCCCCATTGATTTCGTTAATCCATAGATGAAATCCATCATTATATCCCCTCAACCGGATGGGTAACGGCGGAAGCAATCCAGTTGGTGATAGAGATTAGGTCTTCTTCTGTTGACACACCCCACATTCATCAACAATCGTCTTGACATCAATTTTCATGTCGTGCCAAAAGAAGAACAAGGCAATACTCACCTTCCCGTAAAGCACTTATGAGGGAGAAATCCTAAATGCATCCCCCACTGCTAAGTCATGGTAAGTGTGCAACATGGAGGGAATAAAAAAAGAACAACAAGGCAATACCAACCTTCCCTTATAGAAGAGATTTCCCTACTAAACAAAGAAACAGTAAATGAACTGTTTTAGGATTCTTCCCAGCATTTTTGAGAGAATCAATTTGCTCTATTTCATTCATTAAAGATAAGTGTACAAGATTAACCTAAGTGGAAGAAAGTAGAAAAAAAATACAGGACAACCTAATTAATATATTTACAAAAATAAAATTATACTAATATAAGGACTCTAACATTCCCCCTCAAGTTGGAGCATATTAGGGACAACGACTCTCCACATATCTCCACATTGGTATGATATTGTCCATTTTGGACATATGCCCTCATGGGTTTGTTTTGTCTCACCCAAAAGGCCTCATACCAATGGAGATAGTGTTCTTCACTTATAAACCCCATGATTTTTCCTCTTATCTAGCCAATGCGGGGCTTTGGTTGTACTCCAACAATCCCAACAATGCTTCCATCAAACAAAGTACCACTTCAAATCTCTCCTCAAATAGTCATCCCTCCGAATTACACTCGAGCAAATTACTGACGACTTCTCACTAAAGTACACTGATGACTCCTCACTAGAATATACTGCGTTGTCAACTCTCCACTGGAGTTGACTGCATCCGAAAGCTCGACAACGGATTCACTATGACTATGCCGACCGCTCGCCTTCTTTGTTCTACACCTGAGGGTTCTACTGGCATGGCTAAGTCAGGAGCTCAGCTTTGATGCCAGTATTATGGATAACAACCCTCCACATATCTCCACATTGGTATGTTATTATCCACTTTAGGCATATGCCCTCATGGATTTGTTTTTGGTTTCACCCAAAATGTCTCGTACTAATGGAGATAGAATTCCTCACTTTTTTTTTGACAAGTTAACAAACAAAATTTCATTGATAAAATGTAATGAGACTAATCCTCAAAATACAACAAACAGAAAAGAACAGAAAACATCCAAAACAACATGAAACATAGCCAAAAAAAAACCAAAATTAAAGCATCTAAAAAACCCCTATAGCCGCCTCCCTTGCCGAACGCTCCTCATAGGGCAGAACCGAAGAGTCCACCTTTAAATCCAACCACCTGATCTCCTTCATCGAATCCCTTTCTCTTTGCTTTGTAGCTTTTTCAAAATCCCCAAATCACTTCTTAATCACCCCCTTTACATTGCATAACTTCAAAGCAATTACAAGACCTGCCCAACCATAAGTCTTATTCTTTACTTAGTGACTCTTCAATAATTTTTACACATTCAACATTTTGTAACTAAGAGTTATAGAAACGAAAAGGAGAAGGCCCCCAATGGAAAGATCCCGCCTCCAGCAACAAAGGAAAGTGATCCGAGAATAATCGAATTTGCCTAGGGCCAAGGATGGCCCTTTTTCATCTCTTCTCTCTCCTCGACCTTTTCCCTACCTCCCGCATCTCCTCACCCTTCACCGCCGACCATGTCTCCGCTCTTCAGTGACCAACATCGTGTTCTTTTCTTCCCGTTTTCTTCATCGGTGTCATCTCCTTCCTTTCCCTCATCAATTTCTCTTGAATCGTGGCTTTTTCAGTTAGGGCTTGGCTTGCTTCGTTCCAACTTCTACACTCCTTTCGATTGGATTTTCGGTTTTGGCAGTTGCTCTCCACCCAGGCGACCTCCGTCCTCTCCATTTCATTGTTAGTTATTCGTTCCCGCGTCCTCCATCCGAGTAAGCGTTTCGATCAGAAAATCGAGGAATGGAATCGATGAAGAAGGGTAGTAGTTGTTGCATCACTGGGGAGTATTTTTGGGTACGTCAGGAGGAGGGGGATTTCGTTATAGGAAGGGGAACGCAAGGATAAGGCCTTGGTATTTGGAGTTTTCTGGCACACCTTCATTGGTTCGTATACATTTTCGCAGAGCTTGCTAAAACTCGTTTTTTTCAAAGAAGAAAGTTTAGAGACAATGTTGGTACCAGTGGTGTTTTCAAGTTCGGAACAAAGCAAGGGTGGTTTGTCTCTTATGTTTTTTGGCCTTCGACAGGAGAAAGAATTGGATTATGGATTCCTTTGGGTCCTATGGGAAAGGGTTGGCTAGTCTTTCAAACAATGTTGGACGATTTCCTCAAGTCGATGGAGAAAATAAATGACGATGCCCCCTGCTTGGAAGCGGATGGGGGCGGCTGGTAAGGAGATGCTCTGTTCAGGAGGGTTGCCATGTTCTCCCGCAGGGATGCTCTGTTCGCAAACCAGGCCGCCTATTGCTGGTAAAGGTTATTGGGTTCGAAAACAAAAGGAAATGGTAAGAGTGGACTTCCGAAAGCTTGTGGTTATAACCAGGCTTTTCGCCCACACGCCCTGATCAGAGGTTAAAAATGCCATCGAAGCTCATTTTCAAGTCAAGGTTCAGATCAACAAAATGGAATTGCTAAACGGAAAAATAGACATTTACTTGAAGTTGCACGTGCCACAATGTTTTATATGCATGTTCCTAAGTATTTATGGCGGGAAGTTGTACTCACGGCTACCTATTTGATAAATAGGATGCATAGTAAAGTCTTGACTTTTAGAACCCCTCTTGATTGCCTTAAAACATTCTTTCCAACTAATCGTATACATTCTGATTTACCCATAAATTTTTTTTGTTGCATCGCATACGTTCACATACCAAATACTTTTCGATCAAAACTTGATCATAAGGCTATAAAATGCATTTTTTGGGTTATGCTTCAAACCAAAAGGGGTATAAATGTTTTGATCCTCAGACAAAAAGGTTTTATGTGAGTATGGACGTCTCTTTTTTGGAAAAACAACCCTATTTTACCCAAAATTCTCTTCAGGGGCAGAAATCACATTTAGAAGATAAATTTTGGGAAACATCTAAATCCCTTCCTTGTGTCATCCATCATGGCTTGTGTGCCACTAGTCCTTCGTTGTCAAATATAGAAACTTCTCATTTAGGGGAAAAAATACTACAAAATGACTCTACACGTCAAATTCCTTAGTTAAAGTTTTATACTAGAATGGAAGTCAATCAAAAGAATCAAGACCAAAGAGTTGACTCGACACAAATCCAATTTGAAATTCTGGAAAATGATGCTGAAAATTCATCTCCTATTCTTAATAATGAAAGGTCTAGTAATCCCTCTCCTATCCCTAATTTGTCAAATGTTCAAAATACCTTACCTATTATTTCAGATCTTGATGTTCCTATTGCTATTAGGAAAGGTACTCGAACTTGTACTAAATATCTCATTGCAAACTACATCTCTTATGGAAAATTGTCAAAGAGTCATCAAGCCTTTACCTCTAGGATAGACAACTTATTTGTTCCAAGGAACATACAAGAAGCCCTAGATGATCCAAATTGGAAATTAGCAATCATGGAGGAGATGAATGCTCTGAAATAAAGTGGTACTTGGGAAATAACAGACTTGCCAAAAGATAAGAAGACAGTGGGATGCAAATTGGTGTTCACTGTAAAGTGTAATGTTGACGGTTATGTTGAAAGATACAAGGCCCGATTAGTAGCAAAAGGTTTCAATCAAACCTATGGAATTGATTATCAGGAGACTTTTGCTTCAGTTGCAAAAATCAACTCTATCAGAATCCTTTTGTCTCTTGTAGCTAATTTAGATTGCTCACTTCATCAACTAGATGTTAAGAATACTTTTCTCAATGGTGATTTAGAGGAGGAGGTATTCATGAGTCTACCACCAGGTTTTGAAATAGAACTTGGAAATAATAAAGTTTGTAGACTAAAAAAAATCTCTATATGGTCTCAAACAATCTCCAAGAGCTTGGTTTGAACGTTTTCGAAAGGCAGTCACTAACTATGGATACCTTCAAAGTCAAGCAGACCATACCATTTTCTACAAACACTCTGAAAATAGTAAAATTGCTATTTTAATTGTTTATGTTGATGATAAGAAGGTCTGACTGATCTTAAGAAAAAACTTGCAAGGGAGTTTCAGATCAAAGACTTGGGAGCCCTAAAGTATTTTTTAGGGATGAAATTCGCAAGATCTAAGAAAGGTATCTTTGTTAATCAAAGGAAATATGTTATTGACTTACTTCAAGAGACAGGTTTACTTGGTTGTCGAACGACAGAAACTCCTATCGAGCCAAATGTAAAGTTACAAACTGCAAAAGTTGAAGAAGTAAAGGACAGAGACAGATACCAAAGACTTGTGGGTAGACTGATCTATTTATCTCACACACGTCCGGATATAGCATTTGCAGTATGTATGGTAAGTCAATTTATGCACTCGCCAGGACCCACTCATTTTGATGCGGTGTATAGAATCCTGAGATATTTGAAAGGAACTCCAGGTAAAGGTATATTATTTCAAAAACATGACCATCTTCAAGTTGAAGTGTATACTGACGCCGATTAGGCTGGAAGTCCTATTGATAGAAGATCTATGTCGGGTTACTGTTCATTTGTTGGAGGAAATAGTTACATGGCGCAGTAAAAAACAAAATGTAGTAGCCAGAAGTAGTGCTGAAGAAGAATTTAGAGCCCTAGCACATGGAATTTGTGAAGGTATATGGATTGACAGGATACTCAACGAGCTGAAATTGTCTCAAAAGACACCTATAAGGGTATATTGTGATAACAAAGCTGCCATTGTCATATCTCATAATCCAGTTCTACATGATAGGACAAATCATATAGAAGTTGACAAACATTTTATAAAGGAGAAGATTAATGCAGGTGTGATATGCATATCTCATCCTCCAACGACAGAACAATCGGTTGATATGTTAACCAAAGGACTTTCAAAAGGACAATTCAATGAACTTATTAACAAGCTGGCAATGGAAGATATTTACAAACCAGCTTGAGGGGGAGTGTTGGATTTTTCTGTATATCTTTGATAATAATGTGTATTTTTGTGTATTTTCATTATTTATACCTGTAATATTTTTTTCCCCTTATTGGTAGATGTTTCCTTATTAGTAGATGGTCTTTCTCCTCTATAAGAAGACCTTGTATCTTGATTAGATTATGAAGAAATACAATATCTCTATTTCTCTTCTAAATTCAAGTTTGCCTCTTGACTTGGGAGGGGGTCGATTTTCTGGTGAGTTTTCATCCAGCATGCCCTGGTGAGATGGAGGGGGTCAGTGTTCCAGAGCTTTCCTTTTTGGGGACGACAAGGTTGAAGAAGATATCTCCCACTTTCAAAACTTCTCATGATTCGTCGAAGGGTAAGGCCGGAAAGTCGAATCATCGTTTGTCTTCGAAGGTTGGGCCAAGCGTCTCTTTTGTTGTTGGGCCTTCTTCCCCGCTAGAAGCCCACGTTTCTCTTTCAAAGCCCACGAAGGATGGGAGGCTGGAGGACTCTGGTTTGGATCAAGCCACGGACCCAAGGCCTTCTAGGGGGGATCCGAAGCTTACGGAAGTTGTCGGGGATGTTGGGCCTCTTGTGGGCCAGAGAGTGGTTAGTTCGGTGGGTGTTTCTGGGGGGTTGTTGGCGAACCCGTTTGGGCCTGATCGGTCTAGGGGTTCTTTCAGTTCGATCGAGGGGGGTTCGGCCAAACTGGTTGGTTTAGTTGAACCAGCGGTAAAGCTAAGGAATCAGGTCATAGATCAGTCTCTGATAGCTAATGAGGCCTTAGAGGATTATAAGCTAAGGAATCAGGAAGGAATTCTTTTCAAGATTGATTTTGAGAAGGCTTAGGATCACGTGGATTGGGATTTTCTAGACAAGGTTCTGGCTAAGAAAGGCTTCAGTTTCAAGTGGAGATCATGGATGTGGAGCTGTGTGAGATCAGTCAGGTACTCCTTTTTGGTGAATGGTCACGTTAGGGGTCGAGTTTGTGCTACTAGAGGGTTGAGACAAGGGGGCCTTTTCTCTCCCTTTCTCTTCCTTTTGGTGGTTGATGTCCTGAGTAGAATTATTTCGCGGGGAGTGGAGAATGGGGTTCTGGAGGGGTTTAGGGTTAGCGCGGAAGGTTTATCTGTTTCTCACCTCCAGTTTGCAGACAACACCTTGTTCTTTTGCTCCGGTAGTGAGGATTCCTTCGTTCACCTGAATAATATCCCGGCTTTTTTTTAATCTATCTCTGGGTTGCGTATTAATAGGGGCAAATGCCAGCTTGTGGGAGTGAATTGTGACCCTGGAAAGCTTTGTCATTGGGCAGACATGGTTGGTTGTGAGGTGGGTTCTTTGTCGTCGTCCTATATGGGTCTTCCTCTTGGGCATAGTCCGAGGTCTGGTTCGTTTTGGGTCCCAGTGGTGAGTAAGATCTAGAAAAGGTTAGCCTCTTGGAAGAGGTGCTTCTTTTCAAAAGGAGATCGACTCACTCTCATCCAGTCGGTCTTGAGTGTCATCCTAATCTACTTCTTGTCTCTTTTCAAGATCCCGTCTACGGTTTGTAACAGTATTGAGAGGCTGATGCGTGACTTCTTGTGGGGGGGTGTTGAAGAGGGCGAGGGAGCCCATCTGGTTAATTGGGCTACAGTGTCTAAATCCTTCGACTTGGGAGGGTTGGGGATTGGTAACTTGAGAGCTCGTAACAAGGCTTTGCTGGTCAAATGGTTATGGCAGTTCCTAGTGAAACATCCACCCTCTAGCGTAGGGTCATTGTGAGTAAGTACGGGGAGTCCCCCTTTGAGTGGACGGGGAGGCTCCTTTAGATGTCCTTGGATTGGTATTGTGCAAGGCTTTCCTTCCTTCTCTGAGCTTGTTTCTTTTCAGGTGGGTAATGGAGCAGATACTTTATTTGGGAAGATAGGTGGTCGAGGGATGAACCTCTTTGTTCGGTTTTCCCGCGTCTCTATTATTTGTCTGGCTCCAAATTTAAGAGGGTGGTTGATGTGTTATTTCATTCGGGTCTTCTTGTGTCACCCTCTCTTGACTTTCAACGTGCCCTCTCTGATCGAGAGACGACTGATGTCTTGTCCCTCCTTTCTCTTTTGGATGGTCTTCGGTGTTGTCCCGACAGGAAAGATGTTCGCTTTTGGTGTTGTCCAAAAGAAGTGTCGTTTTTTTTTATTCCTTATCTCGGAGTCTTCTCAAGAAGTTTGATGTTTGTTGGGTTCGTGGAGTTGGGGTTACAATGCAGTTGATAGCTTCTACCTGGTGTGTCATTTCCAAGGACTTTGCTATTTTTTCTATTTCGGATCTTTGCCTTTCTTGGCGCCCATTCTTTTCTTGTGATTGTTGGATTGTAGAGTGTCTTCTAGTTTATTGTTTTGCTTTCAAGGGGGTGGGTTTCTGGTTTTTGTTTTCTTTTGGCTTTGGGTTTCTTTCGCCTATTTCTCTTATTGTGTTGTCTGTTCTCTGATTTTCTCGTTCTCTTTGTTTTTTTAGCATTAGTCTCATTTCATTTTATCAATGAAATCTCTTTTGTTTTTTTAATGGAAACAACGCAATTTCATTGATAAAATGAAATGATACAAGAATAACGAAATACAGTAAAGTATGCAAACAAAAACCAGGAAAATATCCAAACAACCAAAGAACACCAAAACCACACCCTGGTTAGACTAGCGAAACGTAATAAAAGGAATAAGGGAGCAGAAGTTACCAAGGACTCTGATATTACACGGTTCGATTGCTGAATGAAGGCCTCAGATTGCTCGAGAGAATCTGGAAAGTTTTCATCCAAATGTTCTTCCAAATTCATTGTTGAGTTTCTCTCACCCTTTCTTGAATAGTACTTGCCACAAAAAGTATCTTTGACTTCCTTAACACTGATTGGGGTAGTAGAAGAGAATAGAGGCTCATCAATCACAAAGTCAGTATTCCGCAAAGGCAAGTCTTCTGCATCCAATAACCCCGGCTCTTTCGACTTCACATTTTCATGACCTTTCGACAAGCTCCCACTCCTCCAAAATTCCTTCTCACAACCGTTTGATTCCCCTGCTTCCAACGTCTTCAAATAAGAGGAAGTCTCATTTAGATCCTCATTAATGCCATTAACCTGCTTATGGTGACCCATACCCAATTCAATACCAGTAAAGTCATGATCCTCTCCCTCTTCGTAATCTCCAGCTTCGAGAAACACATTGTCCCCTCCATTCCCAGTAACACATTTTGCCTTGGAGATCGAGGGGACGCCAATAGATACGTCCATTAGGGGGTGTACAAATAACCCGGTAACCCGAGCAACCCGGACTACCCAACCCAAACTATAAGGGTTGGGTTGGGTTAAGTTTTTTTCGGTTTGGGTTGGGTTAGAATTCTAGAGAACCGAATTTTCGGGTCAGTTCTCGGGTTAACCCTCTTAGGCTCGAGTTGACCCAACCCAACCCAAAATTTATGTTTTTTTTTATTTTTTATATATATTTATAAATGAATTATTTGTCAATTTTAATATTTTTCTTCTAAGATTCTAACAAATATTAAAATGTTATGAACTTTGAAGTTTGATAATTGAATTTTATGTGATTTTAGTTATAAATTCAAAAAAAGTTATTTTAAATAATTAAAAAATATATTTAAAAAAAAAAAACCAACTCGACGACCCAACCCAACCCAACCCGAAAATATAGGGTTGGGTTGGTTGGGTTGCAACCCTTAATCGAGTAATTCGGGTTGTCAACCCGACCAACCCGAATCCGTATACACCCCTAACATCCATCTCCAAGGGAATCCCAGCCGAATCAACTTCCCGTTCATCTTCTATTACCTGGTGAATTTTGACCAAATCTATTGGGTTGATAATGTCCCTTAAAAATAATGAATCCAACCGCCATGCAGGTGGATTTATAGTCCCCAGAACTTCAAATTCTATCAAGAACTTTCCCACAATCGGATCCTCGATAGGAATTACAGCCGCCTAGAATCCATAGAGATTTGGGGACAGAATCCACAGAGGTTAGGTTAGTGGTGAATAGGTATGCACAAGTCTGGGGAATTGATTTTTGTAAGACTTTTGCACCAGTTGTAAGAATGGACACAATCAGGTTGCTACTGGTTGTGTCAGTCCAACATGGATGGAAAGTGTATCAGCTAGACGTGAAGTGAACATTCCTAAATGGAGTGTTAGAAGAAGAGATATATGTTGAGCAACCAGAGGGATTCATCATACCAGGACAAGAGCAGAAGGTTTATTTGTTGAAGAAGACTCTCTATGGGTTAAAGCAAGCTCCTAGGCATGGTACAGTAAGATGGATGATCATTTGTTGAACCTAGTTTTGTGAAGAGCCTGAGTGAATCCGCACTCTATGTGAAGAAATCAAATACTACTATTGTGATTGTATCTCTCTATGAAGATGACCTACTGTTGACAGGAAGTAATGATGTTCAGATAGATGTTCAAGCAGGAAATGATGAAGGTGTTTGAGATGACTAATCTAGGTCTGATGCATTACTTCGTAGATATGGAGATTCAGCAACGGCAGAATGAAGTGTTCCTCTGTTAAAAGAACACTTCTTTCCTGCTTGAACATCAACCAAATGTAGAAGCTAAGTTTATTGCAGAGACAGCAGCAATCAACCAAGCTGTTTGGTTGAAGAAATTGATGCATACTTGCATCTGAAGCATGAAGAGAGTGTGAAGGTGTTTGTGGAAAATCAGGTCACTCTAGTCATCTCATTGAATCCGGTTTTTCATGAAAGGAAAAAACATTTTAAGATAAGTATTATGTTCTGAGATAGATGCATAAGGAAGGAGAAGTGCAGTTGGTGCATTGCAGCTCAGAAGAGCAAATAGCAGATATCATCACTGTTTTTTTGTGTGGGTCGTTTCAAACTCTTAGGAGCAACTTAGGTGTTTGCAGTATTTGAGTTAGGGGAAAAATGTTAGTAACTCAACTTAGTTTTGAGTTGGTCTAGTCAATTTCTAGTTTATAGGAAATAGTTGAGGTTATTTTTAGTTGTAGTCAAGTCTAAGTTCCTATTCTTGTGGCTAGTGGGATTAGTTACTAACATTGTGGAATTTATTTTTAGACTTAAAATGTGTATTTATATGGAGCATTTCAGAATGAAGCAAACACACTTCTCATTTCCTCATTTCTCTCTCAATAGTTAGAATAACATGCATCATCAATACTGCCTCCAATCCCATGTTTGATGAGTCTATTTGATGACTACCTGAAGGTTGAAATCCAGAAGTACAAGCATGGGTAATGTCATCATAGAAAACTTTAGTTTTTTGAAAGCTTGAATGGCTTTATTAATCCACTAGAATGAATATTTTTTTCAGGGCTATCAAGGCTCAATAATTGACAACAAACCATCAATAATAGCTCGCGAACCCCAAGAAACCACGCAACTCCTTTAGGGTTGTCAAAATGGGCCACACTTACTCCCTTCCCCCTACTTGTTTAGGTCAGTGTCGACAAGTTTGGACGAGACCAAGTCACCCAAATAATTGATGTGATTCGATGCGGAGTAGCATTTTTTTTAGGTTTACATACAATTGATTATCCTTCATGACTTGGAAAACCATCTTGAGGTGTCATAAATGCACAAAATATCATATAAAAAAAACTAGCAAAAATTTTCTATGTAGGGAAGGATCACAAGATTCATTAATGTCGTTGGTGCAATAGTGAGGTCAAATTGCATGAAGAGGAATTCATAATGTCCCTCGGAATTTACACTGTATTGATAAGTGGTGGGGATGTATTGCCCCGTGTCGGAACCCCCCCCCCATTCTCCTTCTCTCTCCTTTTTGTCTCCTCGTTGCCATCTTCCTGTCTCCTCATTGTCGTTTTTCCATCTTCTCGTTGTCGATATGTCTTCCCTTCGCCGACCAGACTATCCGACTTCCAATCATCGATCAGTCTCCCTTTGCGCCGATTCTTTTCCCTCCCGTTGAAGAGATGTCTTCGTCTGAACTCAAGCGTCGTCGTGGACTATGTTTGGTCTAAGGGCGTCTTGATCTCTCGACTTTTTCACTTCTCCGTCCTTTGTCCTCCCCATCAGTTACGATATTATTCTTTGTCGTTCAGACTTCTCTGGTCGAAGTCGTCTCCTTTCTCCATTCGTTTGCTCCCGACTTCTCTGGTCAAAGTTGTCTCCTTTCTCCATCTGTTTGCTCTTCCAAGATTCAAGATTTGTTTGTTCAATGGAGCGCTTCAGTTACTGTGTGGGAAATAACTTTTTCTGGATCTGGGGTGAGAGTTTGAAGATTATGTTGAAGGACTGTGCAAGAAATGTTTGATTTCCCTATCAATCACATGATCGATGGTTTCTTGATTCCTTTGTGGCGCTATGTTCAAAGCATTGTTCATCCTTCGCAAGAAAGAAGTTCAAAGATGAGAAGGCAACGTTGGGTCTATTCAAAATCAAGAAATTGGACGGTTGGGTAGCGGAAGGTATAATTTGCTAAAGGAATACTCTCTCATGGTTTTTTTTTTTTTTTGACAAGGCAACAAAAGAAATTCCATTGATATAATGAAAAGAGACTAATGCTCAAAATACAACAAACAAAAAGAACAGGAGATAACCAGAACAACATGAGACATAGCCCAAAGAAACCCAAAATTAAAGCTTCTAAGCCTTAAACAGAACCAGCAAACCAAAAAACGCCTACAAGAACAAAACATCAGATACAAGCTAAGCATGACTTCCAAGAAAGGCAAAAATCAAAAATAGAGTAGATAGAAAAATCCATGGAAAGAACACACCAGGTAGAAGCTTTAAGAAGAATTGCGCTAAAACTCCTATCCCAATCCATCTCCTTATCCTCAAAACATTTTCTGACTTCTCTCAAAACAAAAAGCTAGAAACAGTGTCGTGACCCCTGTTATAATATATATATTGTTGTCCTTTATCGTAATTATACATCCTTTAGTATTAGGGTTTCTTTGTACACCTATATATATTTGTCATAGAGCTCAAAAATGTGAATAACGAATATTATTCTTTCTCAATTCTCAGTATTTTACATGGTATCAGAGCACCCTAGGGTTTAGGGTTTGCATTTGAAAATTAGGTTTCTTCCTCCCAAGTAAGGTTAGGGTTTGAAGTTTGGGTCATCATCTTAGGGTGGCGCTTGTTTGTCGACACCACCCACCCGAGGAGGAGCGCCGCCACCGTAAAAGAAGAACCGCCGCCGTTGTCACGAAGTACCGCGAGTGAGGCTCACGCGCCGCCCAAGAAATCTGCCTCCGCCGCCACGCGACGGCGCGTGGGAGCGCGTGGGAGCTCCGATCAGCGAGCTGCCGCCTGGGTTTGTCTCCGTTCATGATTTTCGGCCCGTCATCACCTCGGATTTGACATCAAACCTTGGTTTGTCTCGGTTTCTTCATTTGGGTGAGATTAGGGCACTTTTTGGTGCTTTGTTTAGATCTCGATTTTCTGTTTCTTTGAAGATTAACCTCTCTGCTTTTGTCTTAACAATGGCTGAGATGAAGCCTATAGTTGTACCCAATTTGGTTCCCCTCTCGTCAAAGATCACGGAGCATAAGTTGAATGGTTCAAACTATTATGATTGAGTCGAACAATTAGGCTCTATTTACTTAAGTTAATCGAGATGGATGATCACATCGATCGGGATCCACCGAGAGGATGATACAAGGAGGACTTGGTTTGCGTGATGACGCCGCGTTTGTATATTCAAATCAAGAATTCAATTGAGGGTGAGGTAGTTGGATTGGTAAATCATCGTGACTCAGAAAAGAACCGCTCGAATTTTTAGAATTCTTATACTCGTGAAAGAGCAAGTTAACCGAATGTATGAAGTCTCCGCATGACTCTCTTAATCAAAGTAAACAGGGAGACCGATCTATCACAAATTATTTTATGCAGGTTAAGAAGACATGTGCATAATTGAACACTTTACTCCCATTTAGTACAGACATAAAGGTTCAACAAGCTCAAAGAGAAAAGATGGGTGTCATGAGCTTTCTTAATGGGCTTTCTTCTGAATTTGATATGGCCAAATCACAAATTCTCTCAAGTTCCGAGATCCCCTCGTTGGATGAAGTTTTTAGTAGAATTCTCCGTACAGAAAATTCTTCGTCTGGCTCTTCTGTTTCTCAGTCCAACAATGCTTTAGTCAGTCGCAATGATCCTAAGGTCACTAAAGGAATGAATGGTAAGCCAGGTCATCAAAGACCTGGTTCTGATTATCAGAGACATGGGTTTGCTGCTGGGAACCATCAGAGACTTGGTTTTGATCATCGACGACAAGAGCCACAAGAAATTATATGTAACTATTGTCGTAAGCCGGGTCACTTGAAACGTGACTGTTGGAAGTTGTTGAATAGGGGCAAAGACTCAAGTGACTCGGGACATTGCGTCTACAAATGATACACCTGAGAGAACGGTAACTATTTCTTGCAGATGACTTTGCTAGATTCCAGTTGTACCAGGACTCACTACAAGCATCCTCTTCATCGAATCCTATTGCAACTATTCTTCGACTGTAAGAATCATTGTCTCCTTACATCTTCCACCAAATGGGTCATCGACTGGTGCCACACTCATATGATGTAATTCTAGCCTATTTTGTATCTCTCTGTCCTCTGCACCTTTTCCATCTCATTACTTTAGCAGATGGTTCGATGTCTTCTGCTCTTGGATCTCGGGAACCATTAACCTCACGCCTTCACTCTCTTTATCTTCATCTTACACTTGCCTCGACTTTCATTTAATTTGATTTTGTTAGTAAACTCACTCATGACCTTAATTGCCTTATCTCATTTTTTCCTAGTTATTGCTTGTTTTCAGGATCGTATGACGAAGAAGATTATTGGTAAAGGATATGAGTCCAAGGCCTTTACATTTTTGATCAACAGATACCGAAAGTTGTGGCATGCTCTGGTGTTGCATCCCCATTTGAGGTCCATTGTCGTTTAGGTCATCCATCCTTACCCGTGTTGAAGAAAATGTATCCAAAGTTTCTTTCTTTGTCTTCATTGGATTGTGAGTCGTGTCGATTTTTGCAAAATTTCATCGTCTTAGTTCGAGTCCTAGGGTCCATAAACGAGCTAGTGCTCCATTTGAATTAGTCCATTCTGATGTCTGGGGTCCGTATCCTGTAATGTCCAAAACTGGATTTCGATATTTTGTTACTTTTGTCGACGATTTTTCACGTCTGACTTGGTTATATTTAATAAAAAGTCGATCTGAGTTACTTACTCATTTTTGCAATTTCCATGCTGAGATTCAGAATCAGTTTAATGTCTCTGTTAAAATTTTGCGAACCGATAATGCGGGTGAATATTTTTCTAACATGTTGGGATCTTACTTGTGTACACATGGCATTCTTCACCAATCCTCTTGCGCTGATACTCCATCCCAAAATGGGGTTCTTTGAACGAAAAAATCGACATTTACTTGAAAACACTAGAGCTTTGTCCTTTCAAATGAATGTACCAAAAAACATTTTGGGCGATGCGATTTCCACAGCTTGTTTTTTGATAAATAGAATGCCTTCTTCAGTTCTTCATGGTGAGATCCCTTATCGTGTTCTTTGTCCAACAAAATCTTTGTTCCCAATTGCACCCAAAATATTTGGTTGCACTTGTTTTGTTCGAGATATCAGTCCTCATCGTACGAAGTTAGATCCTAAGTCCTTAAAATGCATATTTTTGGGTTACTCTCGGGTTTAAAAAGGGTATCGTTGTTATTGTCCTAGTCTTAACAAGTATCTTGTCTCTCCTGATGTTACGTTTTTTGAAGATTTACCCTTTACCCCATCATCGTCGAGTTCATGTCAGGAGGAGGACGACACACTTATCTATGAGATCGTCTCTCCTTCATCTCTCTCTACTTCCCCTCCTTCAGCACCTATCCCACTGCGTCCGCCTATTACCCAAGTTTACACTAGACGTATACCGCAACAACCTTCAGACACATATCCTATGCCAGAAGATTCTTCGACATCTGATCCAGGAACTTGTGATGAGCTTCCCATTGCACTTCGTAAAGGTAAACGCACCTGCACTTACCCTATTGCTTCTTGTGTCTCTTATCACCAATTGTCACAACCTACATATTCTTTTGTTACATCCCTTGATTCTACCTGTCTTCCTAACTCTGTTCATGAAGCTTTATCTCATCCTGGCTGGCGTAATGCAATGATTGAAGAGATGCATGCTTTAGATGATAATGGTACTTGGGATTTGGTATCTCGTCCTGCAGGAAAGAAGGCTATTGGATGTAAATGGGTTTTCGCCATTAAAGTTAATCCCGACGGATCTGTTGCTCGCTTGAAAGCCCGCTTAGTTGCTAAAGGTTATGCTCAGACTTATGGGATAGATTATTCTGACACATTCTCTCCAGTTGCTAAATTTACTTCTGTTCGATTATTTATTTCCATGGTTGTTGCTCACGGTTGGCCCTTGCATCAGCTTGATATTAAGAATGCCTTTCTCCATGGTGATCTTCAAGAAGAAGTATATATGGAGCAACCACCTGGTTTTGTTGCTCAGGGGGAGAGTGATAAAGTTTGTCGTCTTAGAAAATCTTTGTATGGGTTGAAACAGAGTCCATGCGCATGGTTTGGTAAATTTAGCCAAGCACTTGAAAGCGCTTTGGAATGAAGAAAAGCACATCCGATCATTCTCATCTTTTATCAACGATCCGAGAAGGGTATTACATCGCTTGTAGTGTATGTCGATGATATCGTTATCACTTTGGAGATGATACTTGTGTATATCCTCTTTGAAAACATTCCTTCAGGGTCAGTTTCATACTAAGGATCTAGGAACATTAAAGTATTTCTTGGGCATTGAAGTGATGAGAAGCAAGAAAGGTATTTTTCTGTCACAACGGAAATATGTACTTGATTTGTTGTCTGAGACAAGAAAACTAGGAGCTAAACCATGTAGTACTCCGATGATACCAAATTTGCAACTCATCAAAGAAGGAGAAACATTTAAAGATCCCGAGAGATATAGAAGATTGGTTGGAAAGTTGAATTATCGACAAGAAGAAACACGACCACTGCATATAGCTTATTCAAAGTGAGTGTTGTGAGCCAATATATGTCTTCACCTACCGTGGATCATTGGGTTGCAGTTGAACAAATTTTGTGCTACTTAAAAGCTGCACCTGGACGTGAGATTTTATATAGAGATCACGGTCATACAAAGATTGAATGTTTTTCCGATCTCGGTTGGGCAGGATCTAAAGAAGATAAGATCAACATCCGGATATTGTGTTTTTGTAGGAGGAAATTTGGTATCGTGGAAGAGTAAGAAGCAAAATGTGGTATCACGTTCGAGTGTTGAGTCAGAATATAGAGCTATGTCATGATGCAGTGTGTGTGAAATAGTATGGATACATCAATTTCAGTCTGAGATTGGATTTAGTATGTCTATGCCAACTAAATTGTGGTGTGATAATCAAGCCGTACTTCACATTGCTTCGAACCCAGTGTTTCATGAGAGAACTAAACATATTGAAGTGGATTGTCACTTTATTCGCGAGAAAATACAACGAGGTTTGGTGTCCACAGGATATGTGAAGACTGGAGAGCAATTGGGAGATATTCTTACTAAAGCTTTAAATGGAGCAAGAATAAATTATCAGGTAACAAAGTCGGGCATGTTTGACATATTTGCTCCAGCTTGAGGGGGAGTGTTATAATATATATATTGTTGTCTTTTATCGTAATTATACATCCTTTAGTATTAGGGTTTCTTTGTACACCTATATATATTTGTCATAGAGCTCAAATGTGAATAGAACGAATATTATTCTTTCTCAATTCTGTATTTTACAACCCCAAAACTCCACATCAATCAAACTTTTGGAGACCTCAGAACACTCGATAAAAGCTGCTCCACAATATCAGACACCTCATTCAAGAACACCCATCTGACTAGAAGCCGTTGTAATTTCAAAATCAGCACCCCACTCAGCAATTATAGAGAATCAGCACCCCATCTGACTGGAAGCCTTTGTAATTCTCGTTTCCAGGCTTAGACCACCCAAACACTATAACAAACCTCCAAACTTCCAAACGCTTTAAACTGGTAACCACTAAAAAGCTTATAAACTCCATGAGGACACTGCAAAATTCCTCTTAAAACTAACCCTCTTTGAAAACAACCCTCAAACCACTCAAACTCCACAATGACACTTCCACATCAAATTACTTCAAGCAATAATTTCTCTGAATTGCAACCCACTTGCCTTGATTAATGCACTAAAACGAGTCAACTCCACTAGGCACTCTACAACAGCCTTCTCAACCTTCCCTTTCTGACTACCCAAGGTAGATTGCTTTCCTGCAGACTCAAACAACTCAGCCAAATTGATCACCGGAGAGAAGGCATCCCCATTTTTGTTCTCAAAACTTCTCACCGAGCCAATATCAAGGCTACTTAGGCTCACTTCAGAGTCGGTTTCAAAAGCCAACTTTTGAAGCCTTATTTGGTTCTCCTATTGATAATTCCCCTTTGGTGGTTGGACGGGGCGAGGGGGCTTGATTGTCCCAGAGAATTGGTTCGTTTTGAGTCCCTTATAAAAGCGAGTGGATTGCAATTCAAAGAAGTTGTTGGGGGTAGGTCGTCTTTTATCTGATGAAGATCATTTTTTTGGAATATGGGGGTCTGGGGATGGTTCTAAAAGAGTAAGTCAAAAAAAAATAATATATATATATCTGTAGAAAGTTTGTCTAGATGTGGTGGTGATTCAGGAAACAAAATTGGTGGTTGTTGATGATAAGTTGATCAAGTCCTTATGGTGTTCGAGAGAAGTTGGGTGGGTGGATGTGGGAGCCTATGGAAGGCGTGGAGGCATGTTAATCATGTGGGACGAGTTAAAATTATCGGTGGTGGAAGTATTGAAGGGGGGTATTCTATATTAATTTGTGCGCACTCATTGCGTTTGAATTTGGGAAATGGATTGCGATTAAGTTTTTGGGATGATGTGTGGGTCGGGGAGATTATTCTTAAAGGTTCCTTTCCTTTGCTTGTTCGATTGCTCAAAATAGGGAAGGAAGGATTGTGGATTTTTTGGATGATAGAGTGTTGGCATGGAGTATTTCCTTTCGAAAAAAATTGAAAGAGGATGAATTGTCTGAGTTTTTTATCCTTCTAAATCTTTTAAAGGAGTTGAAGTCAGGTGTAAGGGAGGATTGGAGATCTTGGTATATTGAGCCTTCAGGAATGTTTTTTGTTCGTTCTTTGGCTACTATTGATGATGAGGGGTTGGCCATGGATAAGTTTTTTGGTTCGTGCTTTATGGTGTTCTTCTTGCCCTAAACGAGCCAATGTCTTAATGTGGACCATGGTGGTAGGAAGATTGATCGCTTCCGAGGTGCTTCAAAGGAAGATGTCTTCTTCGATTCAGTCGGATCTTTGTCTTTCATGGCGTCCGTTTTTATCTTGTGATGGATGAATTGTAGGGTGTCGAGGATTTGGGTGTTTTGTTGTGATTTTTCCGACTTTTTATTTCATTGTATTGCCTATTTTCTGTTTTTTTTCCTTTGTAATTTGAGCATTAGTCTCTTTTCATTATATCAATGAAATCTCTTTTGTCGCCTTATCAAAAAAAAATGTCTCTCATGTGTCCAAAAGGCTATTTTGGGGATAACCTAGCTTCAAATCCAGCTTTGAAAATCCAATAGATCCATCTTATTCATACAGTAACGGCTCAATAACAAAACAATAAACTTATCCAAGATCGTAATCGAATTTAGTGTATGGTAGTCGACACAAAATCTCCAACTACCATCCTCATTCACTAACAACACAAGTCAAATATAGATTGATACTCAGCCTGATTATATATGTAGTTAGGATTCCTCAGTCAATTTTTCATTTCTAGTCTTCTATGAGGTCAAACATTTACTAATGGATGTCTCTCATGTAGTCTTCTATGAGGTCAAACATTTACTAATGGATGTCTCTCATGTAGTTGGATGCGATGATTTACATCGCATTGGAGAGGAAGTTGCTCCAGGGAACAAAAAAATTTGCTTCAATTCTTTTATGATCGCATTCATTTCGAGTTAAAGATGCTCTAATTCCAACACTAATACTTAAATCTCAGATTCAATAATCGTCGTTAGGTATCTCAATTCAATCCTTGGCCTTCTTTGTAGCTTGTCATAGGAGTTTAGAGCCCTGTGAGACAATTCCCAAAGAAAAAACTTTACTTTCTTTGGATAAGTACCCTTCCATATAGCCCTTTTAAAATTATCTTTCTTTGGAAATAATGGTTGTGGCAGTGGTTGGCAGCTAGGATTAAGATAATTTTAGGGTTTTATTTTTGCCTCTGATACCAACTTGAATTTAGGGAAGAAAATTAAGATGTATTATTTCTTCTCACTAAATCAAAATACAAGGTCCTCTCATATAGAAGAAAGACCATCTACCAATAAGGCAAAAAAAATATTATAGATATAAATAATAAAGATACACAAAGTACACAATTTTACAAAAGAATATTCACAAAATCCAACAATGGGCTTGTGTTTCGAAATCACATTTGCAGAGAATGCACTGGTTTGGGGACAGATCATATAGGGAAGCCTTCTTTGTAGCTTGCCATAGGAATTTAGAGCCCTGTGAGACAATTCCCAAAGAAAAAACTTTACTTTCTTTGGATAAGTACCCTTCCATATAGCCTTTTTATAGATGAACTGTTCGTCAAATATATTGGAGTTGAGACTGTGGAGCAAGGAGCTTGTTGAAAAAAGCCCATTCTTTTCGGCCACACCCATAAGTCTTCTGTGTTGTTCAAAAAGATGCTGGAAAGATCATGGGGTAAAACAGCCCACTCCCCAATTTCATTATCCGTAAGATTTCTCCTGATATGCAAATTCCAAGAAAACCCAAATCATGCTGCCAAAAATCTTTGACTGAAGCTTGCTTGTTGTTAGACAGAGAAAAGCAGTGGAAAAGTGTGACATAGGGGCCTATCACCTAGCCAATTGTCAAACCAAAAGGCAGTAGCGTTTCCATCATCAACTTCAGTTTCTCAACACACAGATAATGGAGACCTTTCTCTTTCTTAGCCTAGAACTCTGCCTCCATCAGTAATCTATAAAGAGTGTGTCTAAAGGGCTAGCCGTCTCTTTTTTTTTTTGTCAAGAAACAAACTTTTCATGGAAGGAATGAAAAGAGACCGTTGCTCCAGAATACAAGCTCCCAACAGGGGAAGAGAAACAAGAAAAAAAACATCTAACACGAATTAATGAAAGCATTCCAATTCAAAATAATATCCGAAAGAGAAAAACCCTCAAAAGAATTGGAAAGAGTGCACCAGGATAACGTCTTGAAATGAATAGAATCGAAACAGTTGTGTCATTCATGAAACTTGTCTTCAAACACCCTTTAATTTCGTTCGAACCAAATATCTGAGAGAGTAGCCTTGACTGTGTTAACCCATAAAAGAGAGGCTCTGACATTCAGATGTTGACCAATGAGAAGTTGAATAACATTATCCTTCAAATTATTTGAGAATACCGAACTGACGTTAAAAATCTTGAAAATCTGGAACCAACACATCAGTGCAAACTTGTAGGCGAAAAAAATATGGAACAAAGATTCAGAATTGTGATGGCAAAGCAAACAGACACATGACTGCAAATTAGCCAAAGGCTACTTCCTTTGTAAGACCTCGGAAGTTTTTATATGCCCATTTAATAAGATCCATGTGAACACACTAACACGTTGTGGGCTTACTGGATTCCAAATGGCGTTATAAGACAACTTCTCCATCGGTGCATGATCAGAAAGATGCTTAGACAATGAATTAACTGAAAAATCCCTAAAGAGTCCAAAGACCAGACTCTTAAATCAACGCGAGAGTTGGGTTTTACCCCATCCAGAAGTGCCAAAAAGTCTTGGAAGACAACATTTTCATCCTCCTTCAACAATCTTCTAAAGGAAAGATTCCAGGAGTTCGTGCTAGAATCCCAAAAATCTGCAACCCAACCTAATTAAAAAGAAGCAACCATAAACATAGAAGGAAAACTGGATTTGAAGAGAGAATCCCCTAACCAGACATCTCCCAGAACCGAATATGTGAACCATTACAAAGCTTAAAGCGAACCAGCTGATTAACCTGTGACCAAACTCTCGCAATATTCATCCACAAACTTCTGAGACTAAACTTCTTGGATCGCAATGAATCCCAGACACCACAAGAAACCTCAGGGCAATAACCGGCCTCCACAAAGAGAAAGAATTCTCCATAAAGAGAAACCCCATGAATACTGGCTAGCTGCCTTTTTAGTTAGGATTACAAATCGTTGGATCAACTCCCTTGCTCAATCTAATCTACGCCCTTGCTCATGGGCTTAGTGGGTGGGGTCGCAAGTTTAATGGGTTTGGTGGTATTTAGACTTTTGGGTGTCAATTACAGACTAGGCTCAATCCTCCGCACATTAGGACCACCTCCATTATCTCCTCAAGCCCAACTAGTTTGTAGCAACAAATCTTAGCCCTAACGACGAGATTCAACCCTTTCACAAAGGTACTATGTAACACATCCTCCGCTAGATGAGGTAATGGTGCTGTTAGACTTTCAAAATTTTCTCGATAATCAAAAAAAAATTTCAATCAGCCACCTTTTTCTCACCTTTAACATCCTCCTATCTCTGAATTTAGGAATAAGCCGTCCAATTCTCCAGAAAAATTTTGGTCGAATTCCCCTAGAATGGTGTTTTAGAAACAAGACCAAAAACTCAATACATATATAATATATTTCTGAATAATTTAAACTTCTAGTAAAAAATTAATATTATACATATTCAATATTAAATTACACATCAAAAAATTGATTCCAACCTATAAAACCTGAAATGTCATCTGCATTTGCAGCCCTCATTAACTGCTTTCCTTTCAGACGAAGATTGACAATCGCAGTTTCAACCTACATGCAATGAAGAATTACAAATAGATCAACACAGAAACACATAAAACAAGGAAGGGAAAAAAATACTGTTATACCCTTCTACACCATTCTGACTCAATACCAATAATGTCAGAGACAGCCCATTCGAAGTCAAATGTTCTTTGCAATCTATTCATTGCTGAACCTTGGAGTTTAATGCAGCTACAAGAAAATATTAACTTCGATGTTGCACAGCAGTTACCTTCATAGATGACAAAATCAGGGAAAATAACTGTCTCGTCGTCCTGAAAATTATTTTTAAAAAAATTCAAAGGTTATTACAAAACCTCTCATCTCATCAAAGGAAGTTTAGTAAGAAGCAGTGAATTTCACATTTTCTTGAACTTAAACTTCTGATATCAAGTTCAATCACAGAACTACCGTGTGCAATGGATACTTTCCTTGGACTCTCAATAGCGTATAGTCCTTTAGCTCATCGCCATCTCATCAATATTTCTCACAATCAGATAACTTGCATTCAAACCCCAATTTCAAAAGAAGCGTGTAAAACCAAGAGCCTCAAGATTAGGCTCATTACTTTTTTCAGGCATTGATATAACTCCTCATCGAGAAATGGCCCTGATTCCAGATAGTGATCTCTCAAAAAGGATGGAGCTCTTCATGAGCTCCCTTTTTGGATTTCTGCATTAAGATCCCCCATTCTTCATGATGTTTTATCTAGTTTGAAGGTTCAATATTCCAGGAGATTCAAGTGGGAGATGCTCAATGCCTAAATACTCATTAAAGGCACTAATCAAATTTCTTCCTTTAAAGTCGTTTGATAGAGGGATAACAGAAAATTCTTCACATGATCTTCTACGATAAACAATTGGAAATGCCTCAATATAAAATTTTTTAGAATTTCTCTTTGGTAAAGAAGATTTTGAGATCTTAAGTTCTCCAATTTTGAAACATTTTCCTTATCATGCAAAGAAATAGCATTAAAATCGTTAACCAAAAATTTCCTAAATCAAACTAACCCTATCAATGGGTACAAGACCATCAACAATAAGGAATTCATGTGTTTTTCATGCTAGACAAAAGATATACCTCTTTCCACCGAAATTTGCACCCAACCACCAAAATTAACATCTCCAATTCCCTCACCATTTCAAATACTTCGGTTATTCCTCCCCTCCTCAAGATTCATCATCCTTTTTTGAAAAATCAGATTTTTGGGCTCCCTTCCTTCCTTTATGTTGAAAAGGAAATTAGCATTAATATGTTCTTCATGCAAGACATTTTTCAAACCTAATTTCTCCGAGATCAAATGCTCCCATGCATAACCACCAAAATAATATTCTTTTATCCACCAACCTCATTAATAAAGTGCTCATCAGGCATGGCAGCCAAATTAAATACCCCGGGTACCTATCACTTGCATACCTACCTTTTAATTAATTGCTCACCATGCAAAACATCAGAATTAACTGCTATTCGGCCACAACAATAACAATAGGAAGCCGGTCCCATATGAGATTATGAATTAAATATTTGTTGCATGAATTGAAACAAAATACCCAGTTCGGGCAAACTTCAAAATTCACGATAAGCTGGAGTGTCCACCTCATTACTTGAAGAACGAGAAA
The DNA here is from genome assembly GCA_036507285.1 of Trichosanthes cucumerina. Classification (NCBI taxonomy): domain Eukaryota; kingdom Viridiplantae; phylum Streptophyta; class Magnoliopsida; order Cucurbitales; family Cucurbitaceae; genus Trichosanthes; species Trichosanthes cucumerina. Next base: position 24,889,415 of record CM071836.1, on the reverse strand, counting down.
GCAAATGAGCATTGGTTTCAAAAATCTCCTGCTTTGTAGAACCACCACCTTCGAGTAACCAATCTACAGAAAATGCAACAAAACATGTGCATTTACATAAACAGTAACAGAAGCATCAAATAACCCAGAATATTTTTTCTTGTTGTCCAACTTAACCATTAGGTGAGGATAAAACATAAATAAATTAAAATATTAAACATAAAACTGGGATCACCTGCACGTGTATCTTCAGAATCAAGATCAGTTGGTCCAGTGTTATTTTGATGACTTATATTTAGAGTAGAGATGCCAACTGAATGGGAGGTTCAAACTTCAGTGACACAAACAAATTTAAAAAGAAAGAAAGAAAAGTAATATGCATGCATGGAATGTGGGTCTACTGGATATATACACATAAAAACTAAACACAAGGAACTTGCAGTTAACTGGCTAGAACTGTAGAAGAGGGTAGTTACACAAGAAGGTATCATTCTTGTTCACAAACAAATGCTCCATCTTTTTCTAGCAACCACATTTTATTTCATAAGAAACTAGATGTCAAAGAGGGATTCTAAATTTAGCTCGAGGAAGATTTTGACTACGAGGAATTTGCAAAAGGAAGAAATGGAAGAGCTTCAAGGTTTTTTGGCAACAATTATTAAAGTCATTATGGGATGATTTTTCAATGAACTCTTTAGTTAAAGTTTCATCTATTCTTCCTAAAGTAGATTGTAGATGGTTTGAGACACGTCAAAAATCAAAATGTTCAAGAAACCAAGTGAATATTTTTACATGGATTGTGCATATGGTGGGCATTAATTCAGCCAACAAAATGCAAAGAAAATGTTCGGGAATGGCTTTGTCTCCTTCACTATGTGTTGTTATTGTGAGACCAAGTATGGGAGAATCAAGTCACATTCTATACAGTAGAGGTAAATATATATAGGCATACATGGAAGCCCTAAACTAATAATAGAAAAATTACAATAAAGGATAAAAGACTAATAAGCTCCTAGAATCCACATATATACTATAACATGTGCTTTGTGCTTCTTAGCAGGTGAAAATCAATCTCATTAGTACTGTCATTGCCATATAGCAATAAGTACGGAACATTATATTAGTATAATTGTATTTTTTGTAAATATATTAACATGTGCTTTGTGCTTCTTAGCATGTGAAAATCAATCTCATTAGTTCTGTCATTGACCATATAGCAATAAGTACTGAAAATTACTGTTCTATACTTTTAATTGTGTTAGAGTCTTTATTTTAGTATAATTGTATTTTTGTAAATATATTAACTGAATCGTCTTTTGCTGTCTTTTCATTTTCTCCTACTTATGTTAACCTTGTACACTTGTATATATATATCTTCCGTGAATGGAATAGAGCAAATTGATTCTCTCAAACCTTTAGCATTAACATGGTATTAGAACTTTAGGTCAATTAGGGTTTTTGTTTGGTTAACATATGGTTTTTGAGAACTTTTGGTTTTGAGTTTAGAACTCATCTATTTTTTTTGGGTTTCATGGTTTTATGAACCCGATTTTTATATCAGCACTAAATTTTGCCGATGAAGCCAGACCGTCGCGCCGCCGATTTGGCCTTTTTTTGTCGTTGTTTTGTCTCACCATAAATACCATTAGAAAGCTCATCTTTCGGTTAGCCTATTTTTGAAATTTGGTCCCAATCGGAGCTGTGAGTGAAGCTCACGCGCCGCCTCTCACTCTAGTGGTGAGCTTGTTTCGATCATATATTTGCTCGGTTTAGGGTCGGTTGAAAGAAACACCTCCTTAAAATCTAGAGTTTTTGTGGTACAGTTCTCTTTTGGCATTTAAATCTGAGTTTTTGTTTGTTCTTTGAGGATGGATGAAAAAAAAGCTATAGTGATGTCAAAGATAATTCCAATGACGTCAAAGATTACGGAACACAAGCTCAATGGATCTAACTTTTATGCATGGTACAAAACACATTTGCCATTATCTTTGAAGCCTTGATATGTATGATCACATGGCTGCAAAATCACCATCAACCAATGATACTAAAAACAATTGGCTACGAGATGATTCCAGACTTATTTTACAAGAACTCCATTAAGAGCAAGATGGTTGGGATAGTTAACCATTGTGAATCTACCAAAGAGCTCTTGGAATACTTGGAACTCCTTCAGTCGAGTATTCGATGTATGTAAGACTCTCTTTCAACCTAAGTTCATTATGAGTTTTTGGTTGATCTTGCCTCTAAATATGATATGACCAAAAATCAAGTTATTTCTAGCTCAGAAATCTCTTCATTGGAATATGCTTATACTCGAACACTTCATACTGAGAAGTCATCTGAGTTTAATAGTTTCTTTGTTGGACAAACAAGGTGAGTATAAAGATAATAGAGGGGTTGGACCCAACAGGTCTAGAGAAAATTCGAACACTCAGAGAGCAAATTCAGAAGATATTGTTTGACACAATAGTCATAAGCCTGAATATATGAAACGTGATTGCAGAAAATTGTTGAATAAGAGCCATGGGTTTCCATCTACGCATGTTGTCTCTACTCCTGATCACCCAGACAAGTCTATTTTGATTTCAGTTGAGGAGTTTGCTAAATTTCGACAGTATCAAGAGTCATTAAATGTGTCATCTTCTACTCTTATTACATAGCCGACACAGGTAACACATCAACATGTCTTCTTTTCTACTCTTCAAAATTGGTCATAGACTAGCGCTTCTGAACACATGATAGGTAATCCTAGTTTATTCTCTAACATTAGTCCATCTAGATCTTCACCCAATGTTACTATAGTCGATGAAACCACCTCTCCTGTTTTAAGATTAGGCATTGTCAATCTTACTATCTCGATTTCATTGTCTTTTGTTTTAAGTTTACCACAATTCTCTTTTAACTTGATTTTGGTTGGTAAACTCACTCACGATCTTAATTGTTGTGTCTCATTCTTTCATGGTTATTAAGTATTTCAAGATCTCTTAACAAAGAGGACTATTGGTAAAGGGCAATGAATCTGTCTAGAGGTCTCTACATTTTAAACCACAAATATTCACAGCCATTTTACCATAAAGTGCCCTCTCTCTTTGAAAAACATTGGGTCATCCGTTTATTTCAGTCTTGAAGAGTCTACGTCCTTAGTTTAATCATTTGTCTTCTTTAGATTGCGAATCATGTCAAGATTGCTAAATTTCATCGTCTGAGTTTGTATTTTATAGCCAACAAACGAGTTAGTGCTCCATTTGAATTAGTTCATTCTAATGTTTGGGATTCGTGTTTGCACCTTTTCCAACAATAAAGGATAAAAGACTGATAAAACAATATGGTTAAATCATTTGTTAAAAATTGTTGTTGAGGATTATTTTAAAACTTAAAAATATAATAATAAAAAGGTGCAATGTGAATGAGTGCTAACTAGTGAGAATAAAATCAGAAAATATCCTAACCCTCAGAATCAATGTGAATAATCTCATGGATAACATTTTCAGAGAAACTATCAGTGTTCGCACCTTTACCAACTAGATCCGAGGAAAAGAAGGAAAATAAATTTCAGGTACCTTACAATTTCAGATACCTTACACATTATGGAACCCGATGATCCTCCTTACATGTTCTGGAACCCGATGGTCCTCCTGATTCTCTCTTCTCTCTCCTCCTGATATTCCCTTTCGACATTTATTCTGCTTCGTCCCCCTAGTTTTTCATTCCGACTCTGATCGTCAACTTCTTCTTAGGACTCCTTCGACGTCTTCGATTTTGTGCCTCTGAGGTTTCTGTCTTGGGAAGTTCATCTGCCCTAGGCGAAGGCTTTTTGGGGGTGTTTGGCCCATTGGTTTGGGTTAGGGTGGTGTTGGGTTTCAAACCCAACACCATGTTTGGTACAAAGGGTTTCAAAACCAAGGGTTTTGAAAACACAACCCCATGGGTTTTGAAACATAACCCCATGGGTTTTGTACCATATTTTCCACTTCTATTTGTCGTTTTTCATTTTCGATTACCACTTCAACAACAATTCCGATGACAACTTCGACAACAACTCCGACGACTACACCGGTGACCCGACCAACTCCAATGACAACTCAAACGACCACCAACAACGACAACTCCGACGATTACACTGGAAACTCAACCAACTCCGATGAAAACTTCGATAATCACACCGACGACTCGACCAACTATGATGAAAATTTCGACGACCGCACCGGCGACCCGACCAACTCCGATGATAATTTCGACGACCACACCAGCGACCCCGACCAACTCCGATGACAATTCCGACAAACACACCGACAACCCCGACCAACTCCGATGACAATTCCAACGACCACACCGGCGACCCCAATCAACTCCGATGACAATTCTGACGACCACACCGGCCACCCCGACAAACTCGGATGACAATTTTGACGACCACACCAGCGACCCTGACCAACTCCGATGACAATTCCGACGACCACACCGGCGACCCCCCGACCAACTCGGATGACAATTTTGACGACCACACCGGCGACCCCGACCAACTCCGATGACAATTCCGACGACCACACCGGTGACCCCGACCAACTCCGGTGACAATTCCAACAACCACACCGACAACCCCGACCAACTCCGATGACAATTCCAACGACCACACCGGCGACCCCAACCAACTCCGATGAAAATTCCGACGACCACACCGGCGACCCCGACCAACTTCGATGACAATTCCGACGACCACACCGGCGACCCCACGACCAACTCCGGTGACAATTTCGACGACCACACCGGCGACCGACTAACTCTAATGGCAACTCCGATGACTGTCTGATCACTACCGGTAACGAAAACTTCAACGACCACACCGACGATTTGACCATCGCGACGATTACCTCCATCGATAACTACAATGAAAACTATATAGATTAATTTAACGATCGCCCCTGCGACTCGACCACCCAAACAACTTGATACTTTGATGCCCCAACCACCGTCAATCCGAAAGAGTTGTTCAACATGAGACATTCATCTGCTCGAAATGTCATTGAGAGAGCATTCGGTATGTTGAAGGGTCGATGGCGATACTAAGAGGAAAGTCTTTTTACCTAGTAGAAGTCTAGTGCAGGTAACTGCATGTTGTTTGTCGCACAACTTAATTATACAAAAGATGGACCCAGATCCCACATTCGACACACAGGACTATTATTAATCTTGTAAGTCTCTTTGAATCTTCAAGAACAAGTTCTCCTCTGGTGGGTAAAGAGGCCTCGGTTGTTTGCCCTGAACTAAGTCATTTTAGTTGTTTGATTAAGGCAAGTGGTTTGCAATTTAAAAAAGTTTAAACTTTAAAGAAGGGACGGCTGGTGGGTTTTCTTGGAATTCAAGAGGTTTAGGAGATGGGTTGAAGTTGTTTCTGCAAAATGTATACCCTGATGTGGTGCTCATTCGAACCAAGCTTGCTTTTGTTGATAGAAAGTTGATCTAATCCATTAGGAGTTCTTGAGACATTAGTTGGGTTCATATAGAAGCATTTGGAAGATCAAGGAGTATGTTCATTACTAAGATAACAGCTAAGGAAGTGTTGAAAGCATGTTGCGCTATCTCTATTCATGCTTCTTCACAGTAGGATATGTCCTTTTGGATTTCTAATTTCTATGGTCCTATTCATCATCAGAAAATGATTTTTTTATGGGAAGAATGGAGATCTTTGTCTTCCTTTTTTGAGGGACCATGGTGCTTGGAAGATGAGTTTAACATCAAAAGATAGTTCCTTGAGCGGTTGCCTCTAAGTAGAATGACCAAAGGTGTGGGATGGCATGTTCGAGAACTCCATAGAGTCGAGGCAGGTTGATTTTGCAATGGTTGGGGGTGGCAACCAAGGCTCCTTGTGGACTATTTGGTGTTTTTGACAGTCTGTTGAAAAAATGAAGGATGGAAAAAAAATATTGTGGAAGCAATAATCAAATCAAAGTCTCAATGTTTGTTGAACAAAGAGAGAAAATTGAAAATGAGAGAGTGGAATCCAATAGATGAATAGACTTCTATTGAAGTAGAAAATATTGGTGATACCAAAAAAGTGGTACAAAATTGTGGTACACAAAATGTAGTACAAAAAATGTGGTACATCACTTCCTATGGAAGCTCACACTTATATAGGAAAAAACAATAAAATCTATTTGAGATCTAACAACTTAAAACTTAAAATAATAAAAACAACATTAATGGTAAATGTTTGAATTGAAAACTTAAAACTTAACAATTAAATCTAACAATAAATACAAAAGTTAAAAAATACAAAACTGAAATTTAATTAAGAAAAAACCTCAAATCTCAACACAGTCGATGAAGGAAGATGAGTTGGTAGAAATTTTGAAGGATATTTTAAGGTTGCTTTCAAGTTTTTTATCCTAAAATTGCATTGGTGATTGTCATTAGACTGATTTGTGTGTATTTCTGTTTTTTTTTTTTTTGTTCTCCTTTGTGGAGTTGTATTTTGAGCATTAGCTTTTTTCCAATTTTTCAATGAAAACTTTTGTTACCTTGTCAAAGAAAAAAAAGATACCTTACATGTTATGGTAAATGGTGTTTTCCATGGAATTGAACCATGAGAAGGAAAGGAAAGGTGGAGGAAAAAATCTCAGACACTACACATGCACAATCTATAAATAAGGAAAAATGAAAAAGGTCCAGAGATGTTGATAGCAAGAAGGAAAACAGAAAATGAAATATAAGGAAAGAATGAGTGATGGCCCTAAGGAAACCAACAAAAAAAACTATTACTTTACCTTCAGTATCAATATCAATGAGCACATTACTAGGATTCCTGCTTAAACCTTCGGCGCCTTTAGCAACTGGATTGAAGGCACAAAGAAATTGTTGAGACAGCACATTTACTATAGTAGTGGCCAACACAGATTCCAAAATTATGGACACAAAACATACACGCACACAGGTTGCATTTTGAAGTTTGATCCCTCTCTTACCAACACGTTACTTTAAAAAATTGCAGTTATAGAATTTGGCATACTTCGCCTCCATCAATAATCACAGCATTCAGTGTGATACATTGTCGTGATTATTGAAGATAACATGTTTGTAGAATATTTCTGAGTCCTGAAACTGCCAAACTGAATGAACATAATTCACGGCCACCATAGTTCATTGCAATGTTCATAATTAGCGAACAGTTATTGGAGATGTCAGCTTCTGCTTGTACATTAATGAATAAAAAAGCTTCAATTCCAAAGAAACAATTCGATATTCATGATGTTTGATTAAATCAATGTACTTTATTTTCTATTTACAGTGTCACAATGATGTCACAACATATTCATGATGTTTGATTAAATTGATGTACTTTATTTTCTATTTACAGTGTCACAACAATGTTTTTAACGTTAGAACCAAAGTCCCAACTCAAAACACATACATCGGAGTTGCCTTTTTCACTTTTCACATCATGAGTTTACTCGACGCACAATTTCATTCAAAATTTTAGTTTAAAAGATTTGTACTATAATTTTGTTATCATTTGCCTGGAACCGAACTCGTCCTATTCTACTAGTCTAGCAAACGAGATAATCGGTAGACGGACAATCTTAATCATTTATCCCAACTATCCTTCCAGTGACGAACACTTCTCCACGCAGTAGAACAAAGAAAGTCTCCTTCCAAATTCTGCAGAAGACAACCTCCTTTCTCATTCAATGACCGTCTTGATTCTCGTCTCTCAGAACCAAAACGATCACATTCACGCCTCCAAATACCAGAAGCAAACAGCTCTTTTATCACTGACTCTCAAACCAAGAAAACAAACTACACCACAATCATCCAAAGACGAACAGCGAAAGAAGAGTAGTAGAAGGAAGTACTCACAACATTGGAGGAATTGATGCTTGGTAACAGGAACGGCGGAGCTCCTGTGGGCAGAAAACTTGCCGAGCAAGCTTCGAGAGGCTTTCTCGACGCGATCGTCCTCTTCGCCGAAATCGAAAACGGCAAATCTCTTGCCTCTGCCATCGCCTTCTCCTCTGCCCTTTCTGTTTCTCGAGGAAGATGGCTTGGAGGTCCGAGACATGGCTCTGAAGCCAAATGCCGCCAGCAACGGTTAGAAAAGTCGATGCAAATGATTGTATATATAGTTTTTTTATTAAAAAAAAAAGAAAAAAAATATATATATTCCAAATTTCCACGTGAATATCGTGTTTATTAACGATAATTATAAATTGGATAATAGATGCCCAAATCTTCTTACACCATATGTCATGTACCATATGTCATGTCTCTTATTGTCCACGTGGCTTCATATGTCTAATATCTACGATTGATTGGTGTCCAAATCTACTACAATTTACTTGTCAAATTGCCTATAAATAAAGACTTAGGGTGAAAATTAAAAACACACAAAAAAATTTGGTGAATTTCTCTCTTTTCTCTCATATTTACTTTATGCATTTCCCCTTGTTTTTATATATTCCAATTTTCATTTTCCTCTCAATATATTATTAATATTAATTAATTAATTTGTTTATATATATATATTCATATTATCCATAATAATAATAATAATAATAATATTATTATATGTTTTGGTAAATTTTTGGTGTCAGGTTTTGCCTTCAAATTTTAGTATAATGTTCTAATAATTGTGTTATTTGTTAAAACAATATTAAACAATAATATTAATATAAAAAACAATTATGTTAAAGACATATGAAAAAATAGCTAAAACATTGTTCAATTAGCATCAACTAAGACTTATGATCAAGAGGTTATTGGTTTTAATTTTCACACTTCATATGTTATTTTACTAAAAATAAAAGAAGACATAAGAAAAAAAAACAGTACATTTTTTTAGCACTTTAGTATATATGAAATATATAAGTTAACACAGATACATTTTTAATATTAAGAAAGAATTATAAAAAAGCTAATTAAAAAAATATAGAAATTCAACGTTATATAATATTATGAAAAGTATCCCTAAAATTTGAAATATCATGTTCCAATGTCCAAGATTACCCATTTGACACCATTGTATATGAAGAAATTTGAAAACACATCCAAATTCATAATCATGTAAATGTTAAAAAAAAACATCAATTTTAAAGATATATTTACATAACTTTTTTTTTCTTTTGAGAAAGTATATGCACATAACTTTACAATAAACTATTGTTATGGTATTTGAAATATATTTAATTTTAAATTATTGCATTATAATAACATAAAAAAAAATAAGATTATCTTTTTATATATAGCAAGTGTTTCATTTAATATTTCCAAAAAATTTCCTCAGTTAGATTGATATTTTATCAACAATTTTTTTTATAATATTTGTTTTGAAGTTAATATAATTATTTTGAAAATGTGTTGAATTGATTTTGTATTAGCACATATACACTTCATTATACCTATAAATTTTATTTTACAATTCAAATAATATATATATGAAATATAATCGGTTTGGGATAAATATTTTTTTAGTTGTAACATGCAGGTTAAATTATGATTGAATTTTTCTCCATCTACCGCCCATAAATATCACCTATTCTTAAAAAAAACTACAATTGAGATTTAAATGAGTTTTTATGTTTCTAAATTGCACTCCAAAAAGAAAAATTTTTAAAACCTTGAATCAATTTGGTAGAAAAAAAGAGACGTGGTTATATATTTGATATGATATTTCTTTACAAATAAAACTGACATCAAACGTAACTCATATTGTATGGGTACTATGTCGATTGGTTACGGTGTCAGTTTAAAATCAACATCAGACCCAATCGACATTGTATGGTTACGATGACACCTGGAAAGATGTTAGTTTACATCATATGGGTTTAATGTCAGTGCATAACTTTATATTAAAGCCTTAATTTATTATAGTGCCAACTTTAATCAGTCAGTGTATGTCATTTTATAGTCGATGCAAAACAAAATTAAATGTTGTTGTATGTTGCTGGCAGTAACCTATATTAAATGTTGTAGTTTTGAGAAGACTTCAATAGTCTACTCAAGATATATGTAATTATTTTAAAAAGTTAATACATATATTTTTTTCTTATGTTTTATTTTTCTTTCCTTTTAGAATCTTCTTCCTTTTTATTTTATATTTTCACAGATGTATTGATGGATTGTTTCTTCTTCTTCTCTTAGGTTTCTTTCTTTTTCTTTTTTTTTTCTCAATTTTTTTTTCTTTTTATTCTCTCATCTCTTTCCATTTTCTTTTTTTTCTTCACAATTTCCTTTCTTCTTCCTCTTTTCTTTTTTCTTCATTTCTTCAATGTTTTTTATTTTTCTTTCTCACATGTTTCTGGTTCACCTCGTCAAAATCATGAACCAACCAAAACTAACCGAACCAACTCTTCCAAAATCAATCGCAGATATGTTAGTGGTCGACATTGGTTGGGGCAAAAACTAACTCTGATCGACTAATGCTCACCTCTACTCCATCAAATGACCCCACCACAAATGTCTCATTTTTCATCCACATATTCTTCTCAATCCCTCTATTTTTCTTTTTGTAAGAAGGTTTTCACTAATTAGTGATATGCTCATAGTCCTGACCTAATATTGTATGTCATTTCCATGTGTTTGATATTTTTAGGTAACACACCCATGAGTCGTAGCCCCACAATCACCCCACACACTTAAGATGGTCTAGACATAACACTCCCACCGGTCGACTTCCTCTTCCTGCACATCTCCCAACCCATCCTACCGTGCAATTAAACCACTAATAACTTCTCCCCTTTGTCACCTACTTCTTCTCTCCTTCCCTCCCTCCCTCTCTCTCCTGGTGCCAAGCCCTATTGAGGATCCCACATTGGAAAAGTGGAGAGAAACCTCACAATATATATGATATATGAGCTACTCCTCTCATTGCCAATTGGTTCTGAGATGGAACCTCATGTAATCTAATATGGTATCAGAGCCCATTAAACCCAAACGGGTATTCGGTCCAAAAATTGAAATTGTGATCCGATCCAAGAATGGTGAACCCAAAGAGGCACCATCTTGAGGGGGCATGTTGAGGATCCCACATTGGAAAAAGCCAATTGGTTTTGAGATGGAATCCCATATAATCTAATAAATCCGAGTCACCCCTCACACATAGTTGCACTCTCTGAAGCCCCTTTACCAACTGGTTCCAAGTAGTTCAACAGGAGTTAAAGACCCCTCATTCGTGTTTTTCAAGAAAAAAGTGGCAACATCATTCCTATCAATGGACCACCAAATCACAGACATAACCCATAAGGTTGTTTTGGCTCTATCCTCTTATCTCCCCCCATACATTCCTCACACTATCTCGTCAGATGACCTATCAGGCCATAGCAAAAACAGAAATATGAAAGTTGCTCATACCAAATCAATAGTTTCTTTTACCCTTAAATTAACATTTACTGGTCCATTGTCGTTGTGAAAATGCAAAAGACTCTACTCTCCAATCTTATTAAACAACAGAAGAATCATGAGACTCTTCCGACGAACTCAAAGTACTGACCACCAAAAAACTCGCTCTAGACGGAGAAAAAACTAATGATCATTAACAGTTTTTCACAAAAAAAAGAACTGATTATTTTTATATTTAAAAAATAGATTAAAAAAACTAGAAATTTAAAATAAATAATCTAGACGTTTTATCTGGTAAATTATAATTAAATTATATTTCCTTTACAAATTCAAATTTATTCTTAAATATTTACAAATATGAAATAATAATAAATACTATATATACTTTCTTTAGTTTATTTTTAAATTTCATTTTTGTCTCAAATATAGATGAAAACGGTTGGGTTTTATGCCATCAAACTCGTAGTTCATAATTTTGTAATTTGCTCCAATTTATTCAATAAAATGTTATTATCAATGTTCATTCAAATATTGTTGAATTTTATGTAGTTTGCATTAAATTAACCATAAATCCAATAAACTAACATTCTAGGTTGTATTATGTGTCTTGAACTATGTGTGGAGACATACGAAGATCAAGATTCAAGAAACAGTCTAAAAGGTCTATATTATAGGGATGAGATTGGGTGCCTTATCTTGTTGACACTACGGATATGACCCACTTTGTATTTGATACAAACACAGTGATCAAATGCGTTCGTGTAGGTGACATGCGAGTGGGGGTATCCTATGTGATAAGTTTACATAAGACTGGACCGTGAAATAGTAACCGATAGATATAACTCCGTTAACTAATTAAGTTTCTATTTCAATAGGATGACCTATGCAACTTGATCTTAATCTTAATTAAGTAGGTTACGAACTCCTGTATGCGAGAGATTGTCCTTTGACTAGTATGAGTGAGAGTGGCCTGAGACGCCGACTCAATAAACCTATCTTCTTAGGGACAAAACTGCATGGGCAACTCGTGACTTAACCTAGCTAGATGAAATTCACTCCTTTCCAAACTTAAGGTAAGTACATGAGTGTTCCCTTAAGGGGTCGTTTGGTTTAAGGTTTTATTGGATGCCCATGGGTAATAGATGTGTAGGAATAAGATGTCTGAAAATAATAAATGTATGGGAATAAGATGATTGTGTTTGGTTTTACATAGGAATGTTATCAGATTTTTATGTAAACAAATGATATTTATATTTGTTTGATGAAATTAATATATAAATCTTATGTAATATATACTTACGATTTAATAAATAATGTGCAAATTTATTTATAAGATTGATCTTATAAATTTTATATAATTATTATATATTATTAATAAAATAATAAAAATGCATTTAAAAAAATAATTAATTAATATTTTTAATGAGAAAAATTAATTATTAATTGATCACAAATAACTAGTGAATAATTAATTATAATGATTATTCTTACCATAAATTAATAATATTTGTAATTAATTGATTAAACATAATATTAATTAGTGATTTAATATTTTTATAATGAATTTTATAATGAATGTTTATCCTTGTGTTTATGAAATTGATTTTAAAAACATTATTTTATTAACTAATTAAAATTAATGTCAACTAATAAAAATAAATAAATTAATTATAAATATTTTAAATTAAATAATTAATTATGATTATTGAAAATGAATATATATATAAATAAATAAAGAAGAGGGATATTAATAAAGAAGAGAGAGAAAGAGAAAGATGAATGGGTATAAAGAAAACCATTATTCTTAAAGGGTATAGAAAACCCACTATCATACGAAAAAATGATGCATGAGAATAAGTGATACTCATGCCCATGCTCACAAACCTTGTTCCAAACAAGGAGATTTAAAACCTTACTCATTCTCATCCACAAAATCTTACACCAAACAACCCCTAAGTGGTGTCTCCAGGACTTGAACAAAGGGTCCTACCCTCTCATTGGCCCGAGAGAGATTTTTGTTTATTGATTGGACTATAAACATGTTGTTCATTAGGGGAGCACTAGTACTTAAGGCCATAGATGTAACCTAGGGGTAAAACGATGCTTTTACCCAGTTGTAGTTACAAACACTCGTGAAGGATTTACTTGCTATCATTGGTCTTTTATTCATGGACACAAAAAAATATCTGCAGTGAGAAGAGTGCAGCTGCAAGTCTTTATTGACCCTAGAGGGATTTCTGTTTATTGGTTAGACCATAAACATGTTGTTCATTAGATGAACATTGGTACTTAAGGCCATAGTTATATCCTAGGGGTAAAACGGTACTTTGACCCAACTGGAGTTACGAACACTCGTGAAAGATTGAGTTTATGTTATTGGTCTTTTATCCTTGGACATAAAAAAATATATGTAGTGAGAAGAGTGCAGTTGCGGGTCTTTAGTGGAGTGTACCCACAGTCAATAAATGTTGATTAAACAGTTAATGAGATTAGCCATTTAATCTTGTATCATTGGAACTTCTGATCTGTATGTCCATTAGGTCCACTTCCTATGGGTTACTACAGTGCAACTCTATGAGTTTTGTACCATGTTTTCCACTTTCATTTGTCGTTTTCCATTTTTGACAACAACTCTGACGACTACTCCGACAACCCGACCAACTCTGATGATAATTCCGACGACCACACTAGCGACCCGACTAACTCTAATGACAACTCCGACGACCATCTGATCACTACCGATAACAAAAACTTCAACAACCACACCGACGACCTGACCACTGCGACGATAACCTCCATCGATAACTACGATGAAAACTCTATAGATTAATTTAACGATCGCCCCTACGACTCGCCCGCCCCAACAACTTGATACTTTGATGCCCCAACCACCACAACCCTGACTAGTCCGAACCACCGATAATGACCGTCTGACAACCACTTCGACTACTAAACAACCCATAACCATAGTTGAAGACCACTCCGACGACCAGACAACCATAGTTGACAACCAACCCAAAAATTTGACCACCTAGTAACCACTGTCGATGACCACCTAGTGACCACTTCAATGACCCGACCACCCTAACAACCTAATCACCTCGATGACTACTTCAATGATCACTCCAATCTGACGACCCAACCACCCAAAACCATTGTTGACAACCACTTGGTGACCACTTTAGTGACTACTCAACAACCATTCATGTTTGAAATAAGTTTCAAAATACTATACAAAATATGGTTTCTAATATTTTAATTTCTAAAAATTGCATCATATTAGATCCGGCTTAGTCCAATTCATGTTGGAAAGGAGAATTCAAATTTTATAACTCATTTATCCTTAAAATATGTTTTAAAATACAGTGAACAATTTTATTTAAATTCCATAATTTCTTAAAATAAACCTTCAATATTTTAATTTATAAAATAAGGTTCCAAAAATAGGTCTATGAATACTTTGTGAAATAGAGTTTTCTCTAATATCTTATATAGACTTCTAATTTTTTTAATCTCTAAAATAAAGTTTCAAAAATAGGTTTTTGAATACTTTATAAAATAGAGGTTTAGATTCTCTAGTTTATTAAATAGACTTCAAAATTTTTAATTTCTAAAATAGTTTTCTGAGTATTTTGTGAAATAAAGTATTAATTGTACAAACTACACATTCATATTTAACTAATATTGAAACAATTGTTCCACATAATTGGTTAAAATATTGATATGCACTCCGACAAACAATTATCAAGTAAAAAATTGGATATAGAAAAAGAATATCCTAAAAAAACTGTTATAAAAATACAACATAATCAAACACATTCCAACCCAACCTTGCATCCAAAATACATAGGAAACCAACCCAACACAACACAACACCCCAAATATTGGAATAAAAACCCCCAGAGTTTATGATTCCAGCCAAGAAACCCCAGGGTTCTAGAACCCCAGGGTTTCTGATTCCAAAACAGTGCGCCAAACAATCCTTTTAGTTTAGAATTAATTTTAGAATGGTTCTGGTTTTTAAATCCATGCTTTACTGCTTATCGATGGTTTTTTTGTTTCCAATGTACTGGTATTTTAGAAATCAGTATCAATACGATCGATTCCTAATTGGCTTCCGTTGTGTAAAGGTTTTTCGAAACCATCAATTGATATCAGAGTCAAATCGTATTCTTATATGTTTTTCTAAAATTTGCATTGGTTTTCGGTGGGATTAAATTGCATATTTGGATTGATTAGACTGTTTATTGCTTTATGAATGTCATTCAACCAAATCCCACCTTAGGATAAACATGTTTCATGCATCATTTATAATATAAGAGTTATAGTATGAAACGCCCCTAATTTTCGACACAAATCCAACTAGGGACGTCACAAGATAGCACCTCTCTCATACGAAATTTTGGGCAGTGACATAACTGGCGCTTATCCGGGACGAATCCAAAAATTTACTTAACCTGTTTAAGCAAGAAACACTTCTAAATACCTTTTTCAACGCCCGACCTCCTCCCAGACTACAACAAAACAGGCCGGGCTCCAGCAGAACACACAATAGAGGCAACAAAAGCATTGGACAAAAGTTAAACAACATGCTGAATAAGGAAAACTAAAAGAATAACGTCATGCTCAACAACTCAAAGAGTTCAAGAACCAACGAATAATTAAAAGGAATCAAAGTTCAACTCATAATACAAAAAGCTTCCTAAGATCCAAAAATAAGGTTCCTCTAAGTCGAAAGTGGTCTCATAGCCCCGTCATGTCACCATCGTCGCTCTCCAACTCACTGTTTGCCCTTACCTGCAACCAAAGACAATAAAGTAGACGGGTGAGTATAAGAATACTCAGTAAGTAGCCCACTCACGTCCAAGCTACAATTCACAAGTGCACACACAGAGGTAAAAAAGGATTCACAACCCAAGCACCTTAGGGACTCAAGACTAGACGCTCACGTGTCTACCTCCCCCCGAGACTCACCGATGATCCAGAAACCTAGGCGACCATAGGCGGGGACGCGCCCCAACGCAAAAGAATAATCACTCTAACGCCTACACAGAACGCAATAGAGCCTCGACTCTAAAGCCCACACAGATCGCACAAGGGCGGCCCACCCAGGTGCCCACACAGAGATCACAAAGGGTGCTCGACCCCATGTCCACTCAGCTCGCAAAAGGGCGCACTCGACCCTAATGCCCACACAGCTAGCAAAAGGGCGCACTCGACCCTAATGCCCACACAACTCGCAAAAGGGCGCACTCGACCCTAATGCCCACACAGAGATGCCAGCCTAAAGGTTTTGTCTCGCTCAGGGTCACTCAGTGGGTTTGGTAACGCTAGCCTAGGAAGTCAAGCTCTAACGTTTCTCCTAGGCTTCACCTAAACCGTTCCAAGTCGTCCTGAAGCCGAGTCCCTGACCAACAGCCTAACTAGCCGACCACACAGCCCGCCAACAAACCCTTGGCCCATCCACAAAACCAACCAGCCATTCCTAGACTAAACCACCACACACGACTCATCCCGCCTGCTCTCCGGTCAACCACACAACTCGCTCTACCATACAGACTCGAGTCTCACTCAGCAACCAATCACGAGTCATAAGAGCACATTCATGAGCTAAACAATACATTCAGGGCACACAAGTGATTCAACCACAAAACTTACAAGCGGTACAAGGTAACCACCACCAGAACAGGATATTCAGAGTCTCATGCACCAAGCAACAATAACAACCACACAACAGTTATAAAGTCAACCACAACGACCCTATACTCAAACTCATTCGCTTATGAGCTTGATGCTTAAACCAAACAGCTACTTACCTCGAATAAAGTGCACAAAAGGGAGGTCCTTACTCATGCTAGCAGCGACTAAGCACTCTGAGAACATCACAAACGATGCACAAGTTCAGTTGTGAATCAACCACGTGGCCCTACCCATGAGGCACGATACAAAAGCGAACCCAACCGAGCTAACCGAAACCTTTAACTCAACCAACAAGAACTCATCGCCAAACCAACATATCCTAAGCTTACAATTCAGAACAAAAAGATTCGAGAACGAGTCTTACCCACGATTACAAGTTGAACCGGTTCTCCGCTCGATCTTAGCCTCGAGATCTCTCCACAGACCTACTCCTTCGCCAACAGATTTGTTCCTGTCCACCAAAACCAACACAAATCAGCGAGGGGAAACAATTCGGTTAGGGGCAGATCAGTTCAGATACGAGGGAGAGTGAGACAGACGGCGGATCTGAAGAGAGGGAGAGGGAGAGAGAGCAGATCGAATAAGAGAGAGAGAGTTGAACGAGAGAGGGAGAGGCGGCGACGTACTGAGCTCGAAGGGTCGGCTTGGAGAGGAAAAACGAAGGAGAAGAGGAAGAAGAGGGCGACGGTCGAGAGATGGAAGAGGGAGGGAGCGACGACTGAGAAGGAGGAGACGAAACGAAGAAGGAGATGCGGCAGCGAGGGAGACGGAGAGGAACGAGAGACGGAGGAGAGGAGATGGATCAGATGAGGGGGAGAGAATAACGAACGGAGAAGGGATCGTCGAGAGAGAGAGAGAGAGGTCGGAGCGGAGGACGACGGGGGAGAGGAAGGCGTCGAGGCCGCCGGCTCGCCGGCCGGCGGCACGGCCTCGACGGACGCGGGCGCGCGGCACCTCTGCGCGACGAAGGAGAAGTCGAAGGAGGGGGCGGCGGCTCTCGTGAACTCTTCTCCCTTTTTTTTTTAAAAAAAAAACAAAACCCTAGAACTTTAAAAGAAAGAAAAAGAAAGGTTACCTTGAATCCCTTCTCCCAAGACGCTCGATGAGGAGCTTAGGCTGACCACCCTATTTAAAGCGAGATTTAGAAGTTTAATGGGTCCCTGTAAGATTCGATAATCAAATTCTTAACCCAACACTTCAAAAAAATGACGACATGAGCCCGTAATTGATTTAGAAAGAATTATAACTTACTTGAAATTACCAGGCGTCACATTCTCCCCACCTTAAGAACTTTCGTCCTCGAAAGTGGCTAGTTCTCAAACAACTCTGGGTAGTTCAATCTCATCTCGTCTTCACGCTCCCAAGTAGCCTCTTTAAGCTGCTGGTTTTGCCATAAGACCTTAACAAGGTCGATTTCTCTGTTCCTCAACACTTTCTTCTCTCGGGCTAGGATTTCCACTGGTTTCTCCTCGTAACTCAAGTCCTTATCGACCTGCAGTGGCTTGTAATCAATCACGTGGGATGCATCTGGCACGTAGCCTCGTAGCATCGACACGTGAAACACGTCGTGCAAGGCTGCCAGGGACAGTGGCAAGGCTAAACGATACGCCACTGGGCCAATACGCTCCAAGATCTCAAATGGCCCGATGAACCTAGGGCTCAACTTCCCTTTCTTGCCAAATCTCAACACACCTTTCATCGGTGAAACTTTCAGGAACGCATACTCTCCAATTGCGAACTCCAAGTCCCTGCGCCTCACATCGGCATAACTCTTCTGTCTGCTCTGAGCCGCTAACATTCTCGCTCAGATCTTCTACACGACCTCATTTGTAACCTGGACCAACTCGGGTCCCAAAAGCTTACGCTCACCAACCTCTCCCCAGTACACTGGGGACCTGCACCTCTTGCCATACAAGGCCTCAAAGGGTGCCATCCCGATCGTTGCCTGATAACTGTTGTTATAGGCAAATTCCATCAAGTGAAGGTGCGTATCCCAACTCCCTGCGAAATCCAGGGCACAAGCTCGGAGCATATCTTCCAAGATCTGGTTCAACCTCTCTCCCCACTGTGCATGCGAGGGTGGAATCTTTATCATCAAGCTACATTCCGCTCCTAAAGCCTTCTGGAAACCCATCAAGAAGTTGGATGTGAAACGAGGGTCCCTATCCGAGACAATCTTCACCGGGACTCCGTGTAATCTGACAATTTCCTCCATGAACAACTTTGCCCACTTCTCCACCGTATAAGTCGGTTTTCCAGGAAGGAAATGTGCCGACTTTGTCAGCCTATCAACGATCACCCAAACCACCGTGAATCCTCTAAGGGTTTGGGGTAGACCTGAAATGAAATCCATCGAAACTTCTTCCCATTTCCACTGAGGTATCTCTAGGGGTTGCAATAGCCCTGCCGACTTCTGCCTCGGGGCTTTAACTTGTTGGCAGACTAAACATCTGCTAACAAACTCCGCTACGTCTTTCTTCATTCCACTCCACCCGTGAGAAGCGCCAGGTCCGATACATTTTAGTCTTTGCGGGGATGTACCGAGAAAGGGGAACCGTGAGCCTCGGCTAGAACTTCCTCCTCGAGGCCACTTACATCTGGAACGCATAACCGCCCCTGCAGGCAAAGAAGCCCCCATCGATGACACCGAGAACTCGCTCTCTTGGCCCGACTCGCCTGTTCCCACCAATCCACAAGACCAGGGTTCCCCTCTTGGGAGTCTAGAACTCGTTGTCTCAGAGTCGGTTGCACTGACAACTGGTTAAACTAAGCCATGACCTGCCCTACCATCACGGCAATACCAGCACGCTCCATGTCGACCCACAAATGAAACTCCTTCGTGACTAAGGCCGACGTGTGAGCTACCTTCCTACTAAGGGCATCGGCAACCACATTTGCCTTACGGGTGATACAAGATCTCAATCTCGTAATCCTTCACCAACTTCACCACCTCACGTTGTCTCATGTTCAACTCTTTCTGCGTAAACAAGTATTTCAAGCTCTTGTGGTCTGTGTATACATCCGGATTTTCTCACCATATACAAATAGTGTCTTGATTTTCAAGGCAAAGACCATCGCCGCTAACTCTAAGTCGTGGGTCGGGTAGTTTTTCTCGTAGTCTTTCAACCGTCGAGAGGCATAAGCAATTACCCTCCCATTCTGCATCAAAACACAGCCCAAGCCCTTCTTGGAAGCATCACTGTAAACCAAAAAGTTTCCTGATCCATCTCGCGCTTCGTAAGCGCTGAGTGAAATCAACCCTCGCTTCAAAATCACGAAGCTTGCTCGCGACGCCTCACTCCACACGAAGGCATTCCCTTCCGTGTTAAGCGAGTAGTGGGCGTTGCAATCGGAAAAGTCTTTCACAAACCGTCGGTAATAACCAGCCAAGCCCAAGAAACTACGAACTTCGGTGACAGTCTTGGGTCGAGGCCAATTTGAAACTGCTTCCACCTTTGACGGATCTACAGAGACACCTTCCTTAGATAGTACATGCCCTAAGAAGGACACCTGCGACAACCAAAACTCGCATTTGGAAAACTTGGCATACAACTGATTCTCTCTTAAAGCGGTCAAGGCTTTCCTCAGGTGGTTCTCGTGCTCTTCGCTCGACTTTGAGTAAACTAGGATGTCGCGTCATGAACACAATTACGAAGGTGTCCAGAACTCCTTGAACACCCGATTCATCGTGCCCATGAACACAACGGGGCATTTGTCAAACCGAACGACATCACGGTAAACTCGTAATGTCCATACACGGATCTCAAGGTCGTCTTTGGGATATCTTCTTCCCTTATTCGCAGCTGATGATAGCCCGAACGCAAGTCAATCTTAGAGAACACAATGGCTCCCTGTAATTGGTCAAACAGATCATCAATTCTGGGGAGCAGGTACTTGTTCTTTACTGTCACTTTATTTAACTCCCGATAGTCAATGCAAAGGCGCATCGACCCATCCTTCTTTTTCACAAAAGTACCGCAAGCACCCAAGGAGAGACACTAGGCGAATGAAACCCTTGTCTAACAACTCCTGCAATTGGGTCTTGAGCTCCTTTAACTCGGCTGGGGCCATTCTGTACGGGGCTTTCGATAACGGTGCAGTGCCTGGCTCCAACTCAATACTGAAATCAACCTCCCTGGCTGGAGGTAAACCGGGCAAATCCTCAGGGAAAACATCAGCGAACTCCCTGACTACTGGAACTGACGACACGTCTCCTTTCTCACTTCTCAAGTCTGTCACACTTGCCAAGAAGGCCCAAGCCCCTTGACCAACCAACTTACTCGCCTTAAGTGCTGAGATCACCTTGGGAACCGTTTTTGACTCGCTCCCTTTAAATTTGAAACTCGGTTCTGACGGAGGCTTGAACACAACCTCCCTGCGGTGACAATCGATGTTGGCATGATTTGCTGCTAGCCAATCCATGCCCAGGATTACATCAAAGTCACTCATCTCCAGGACAATCAGGGTCATTTCCAACGAGCGACTCTCCACCAAGACCTGATCGGTCTTCACCTTTTCCCGTGTCACTAACTCTGCCCCTACCGGGGTTGCAACTGATAGGCTAAAACCTAAGGGTTCTACTTCTAGTTGGGCTTGCCCCACAAACAGTGCAGAAATGAAGGAGTGCGTACAACCAGAATCAAAAAGTACAAAAGCTAAATGACCGAGAATAGGTAAGGTACCTGTGACGACTTTACCAGCACCTTCCGCGGCTCGGCCAACATTAGCATACGCTCCTCCTCTCTGACGACCTTCCTGGTTTCCAGCATTTCTGTTACTCGGGCACGCTGAGGCCACATGGCCTTCTTTACGACAAATATAACAAACCCTCAAATCTGCCTTCTTCTTCTGCCTGCACACTGATGCCATATGACCCACCTTACCACAATGGAAACAAACTTTGGTGGCTGCCGGGCAAACTCCTCTGTTATGCTGCCCTCCATAGTTAGGGCACGTGCCTCTGCCTGCTCCTTGGGCCCACTGTTGCCCCTACGCTCCAGGTCGGTTTGGCCTAGGGAAGGCCTGATCGTGTCTCTCTCTCGATTTGACCTGTAAGTCCGCCCGCCACGACGCCCGCCAACACTATTCCCTCGCTATTTTGAATCGTGATCGATCAAGGTGGCCACTCGAACAACCGCAACATAGGTCTTGGGTCATGGGCGCCATGCACTCCACGTAACCTCTCGCGCGCACTGCGAGGAACCGTTCGATCTTCTTCTTATTCGCGGTCCACCAATTCAGAGCAAACGGGACAACATTGTGAACTCGTGTTCATACTCTTCGACCGATCGATTCGGTCCTCGCTTCAGTGCGTAAACTCACCGCTTCTCAATTCTCATCGCGACTGGGTAGTACTTCTCATAGAACGCTTCCTGGAACTGCGCCCAGGTTATATTCCTTTCACTGACGTCAATGGACCGCGAGGAAGTCTTCCACCATACATAGGCTCGTCCTCTAAGTGTGTAAATCGTAACTGGACCTCTCGTCGATCGACAAAGACATGCGCTCAAATATGTCTTCCACCATCCCGAACCATGTCTCTGCAGCCACATGGTCAACTCCTTGCCAATCGAAAAGAGGTGGCTCGTATTTCCTAAAGTCCCGAAGGTATCTAGCCTCCCTCAGTAGTGGCTCCACACGTGTCTGGCGATCTCTCTTTCGTTCTCACCGAGCCGCCCTGTTCGCAGTTCTGCGCTCCCTGATTTTGGGTAGCCATCACCCCCAGAACTTGGGTGACCTGATTAAGCAGCGCCGTCTGACTAGCCAAAGTTGCCTGTAGGATCTCCTGGAGTCCTGCCATAGTTCGCATGGAGCTTGCTTGCATGCGGCTCGTTCTCCTCGCTCCTGAGGGTTTTCATCAACATGTTCCGACGGCTCCCCGACAGCTGGGGCGTCCTGGTTAAGCTCCTCCTGATGCTCGGAGTGCTCATCCATTGGTGGGTCCACCACCGGGCCCTGGCCACGGGCTCCACGACCTCGGCCTCTTCGGCCTCCACGACCATGCCTACCAGCCACAGCTCTACCACGTCCACGTCCACGTGCCATACTCTGAGTTAACCACAACAAACTTTAAAACACAACACCAAACTAAACCCGACTTACTTTACAAAAGTAAAAACACGCAAACCTGGAGGTGACGAGGTGACATTCTGCGAGAGGCTATGAGGACCAATACCGACGATGTAGGCAAGTATACAGGACCTAAAACTTTCGCTCTTATACCAACTGAAACGCCCCTAATTTTCGACACAAATCCAACTAGGGACGTCACTAGATAACACCCTCTGCGCCGAAATTTCGGCAGCATAACGGCGCTATCTGGACGAATCTAAATATTTACTTAACCTGTTTAAGCAAGAAACACTTCTAAATACCTTTTTCAACGCCCGACCTCATCCCAGACTACAACAAAACAGGCCGGGCTCCAGCAGAACACACAATAGAGGCAACGAAAGCATTGGACAAAAGTTAAACAACATGCTGAACAAGGAAAACTAAAAGAATAACGTCATGCTCAACAACTCAAAGAGTTCAGGAACCAACGAATAATTAAAAGGAATCAAAGTTCAACTCATAATACAAAAAGCTTCCTAAGATCCAAAAATAAGGTTCCTCTAAGTCGAAAGTGGTCTCATAGCCCCGTCATGTCGCCACCGTCGCTCTATAACTTACTGTTTGCGCTTACATGCAACCAAAGACAATAAAGTAGACGGGTGAGTATAAGAATACTCAGTAAGTAGCCCACTCACGTCCAAGCTACAATTCATAAGTGCACACACAGAGGTAAAACAGGATTCACAATCCAAGCACCTTAGGGACTCAAGACTAGACGCTCACGTGTCTACCTCACCCCGAGACTCACCAACGATCAAGAAACCTAGGCGGCCATAAGCGGGGACGCGCCCCAACGCGAAAGAGTAATCACTCTAACGCCCACACAGAACGCAATAGAGCCTCGACTCTAAAGCCCACACAGATTGCACAAGGGTGGCCCACCCAGGTGCCCACACAGAGATCACAAAGGGTGCTCGACGCCATGTCCACTCAGCTCGCAAAAGGGCGCACTCGACCCTAATGCCCACACAGAGATGCCAGCCTAAAGGTTTTGTCTCGCTCGGGGTCACTCAGTGGGTTTGGTAACGCTAGCCTAGGAAGTCAAGCTCTAACGTTTCTCCTAGGCTTCCCCTAAACCGTTCCAAGTTGTCCTGAAACCGAGTCCTTGACCAACAGCCTAACTAGCCAACCACATAGCCCGCCAACAAACCCTTGGCCCATCCACAAAACCAACCAGCCATTCCTAGACTAAACCACCACACAGCTCATCCTGCTCCGTTCCAGGGGTCAACCACACAACTCGCTCTACCATACAGACTCGAGTCTCACTCAGCAACCAATCACGAGTCATAAGAGCACATTCATGAGCTAAACAATACATTCAGGGCACACAAGTGATTCAACCACAAAACTTACAAGCGGTACAAGGTAACCACCACCAGAACAGGATATTCAGAGTCTCATGCACCAAGCAACAATAACAACCACACAACAGTTATAAAGTCAACCACAACGACCCTATACTCAAACTCATTCGCTTATGAGCTTGATGCTTAAACCAAACAGCTACTTACCTCGAATAAAGTGCACAAAAGGGAGGTCCTTACTCATGCTAGCAGCCCTAAGCACCTACAGAACATCACAAACGATGCACAAGTTCAGTTGTGAATCAACCACGTGGCCCTACCCATGAGGCACGATACAAAAGCGAACCCAACCGAGCTAACCGAAACCTTTAACTCAACCAACAAGAACTCATCGCCAAACCAACATATCCTAAGCTTACAATTCAGAACAAAAAGATTCGAGAACGAGTCTTACCCACGATTACAAGTTGAACCGGTTCTCCGCTCGATCTTAGCCTCGAGATCTCTCCACAGACCTACTCCTTCGCCAATAGATTTGTTCCTGTCCACCAAAACCAACACAAATCAGCGAGGGGAAACAATCTTGTTAGGGGCGGATCGGTCAGAGATCGAGGAGAGTGGAGACAGACAAATGGATCTGAAGAGAGGGAGAGGGAGAGAGAGCAGATCGAATAAGAGAGAGAGAGAGCTGAACGAGAGAGGGAGAGGCGGCGGCGGACTGAGCTCGAAGGGTCAGCTTGGAGAGGAAAAACGAAGGAGAAGAGGAAGAAGAGGGCGACGGTCGAGAGATGGAAGAGGGAGGGAGCGACGACTGAGAAGGAGGAGACGAAACGGAGAGGGAGATGCGGCAGCGAGGGAGACGGAGAGGAACGAGAGACGGAGGAGAGAAGATGGATCGGATGAGGGGGAGAGAAGAACGAACGGAGAAGGAATCGCCGAGGGAGAGAGAGAGAGAGGTCGGAGCGGACGACGACGGGGGAGAGGAAGGCGTTGAGGCCGCCGGCTCGCCGGCCGGCGGCACGGTCTCGACGGACGCGGGCGCGCAGCGCCTCTGCGCGACGAAAGAGAAGTCGAAGGGGGGGGCGGCGACTCTCGCGAACTCCTCTCCCTTTTTTTTTTTTTTTTTAAAAGAAAACAAAACCCTAGAACTTTAAAAGAAAGAAAAAGAAAGGTTATCTTGAATCCCTTCTCCCAAGACGCTCGATGAGGAGCTTAGGCTGACCACCCTATTTAAAGCGAGATTTAGAAGTTTAATGGGTCCCTGTAAGATTCGATAATCAAATTCTTAACCCAACACTTTAAAAAAATGACGACATGAGCCCAGAATTGATTTAGAAAGAATTATAACTTACTTGAAATTACCGGGCGTAACATAGTATATAGAAATACATATTCTAAGTTTTAATTTCCTTAATTAAAATAATTGTTACATTAATTAAATTGAATTATGAATATTCATATGATGTTTATTATTATTTATATTTGAGTTTC